>QNGE01005408.1:4290-25563 GCA_008508345.1 Paragonimus westermani
TTTTCAGTAGTTAGGTCCCTTCCCGTCCCCTTCTTTTTCCTTCTCTCTTTCTATATAGGGTTTGCTGTTTCTTCATGGTTGTGTGGCAGTTAAGCATTAGTGTTAACCACTGATGTATTGCTGTCTGTGATGATGATGATGATGAAGATTACAGCGTCGGCTCTTCCGTGCATGCTCCCAACAAGTTCCACTTTCCAACAATTTCGTCTATTATCATAAGCTTAAAGGGCCAATCTTAAGTGCAGAAACATCTGCAATCTAGCCAATCACTTGGCTAGAGCTATTCGAGACTGGGACCATGCAAGTGAACTGGTCATCGCGAGATTCTTTGGCCGGTCAACACAGCGAGCCAGGTGTAATAATGCTGAACCGTGTGAACGAATGAGAGCCATATGTAGGGGTGGCAAGAAAAGGTGATCAGATCGTTAACGAGTATTAAAAAAGCCGAGAGGCAAATACTAGTTCATTTATTCCATAGAAATGCGTAGACAGCCAATCTGCATACGCAGCTCTGATACAACGGAAATGCGCCGAGTAAATTCGGACTGAAAAGATGAACAGGGTGGTTCTGGGCACCCAACCTACACAGACCAAACACGCATAACACGTTCGTGGGCAAAACAAATTGTCAGGGTCACTTACGTACCAAATAAACGGTTCGGACCTGATATAAGAATAGAACGGCCCATACTCCCAGCTAGCTATACTTCAGCATATGTACACTCACTCTCGCTATCAGTTGCCAAGGTGACACTTTCCCAATACCCTTCGCTACACAGTTAATCGGTATTCCTCGTATGTGCACTCTTCCATGATGTCTTGTGAAGATATCACGATTCACCAGTCCGTTCCCAGTTCGACCGCCGATCTTCAGTGTTCGGCTATCAGCTTGCCCAGATCGATGGGACAGTGTTGTGTCGAGCAAAATGGTGATCGATCGACTACTCGGCAAAATTTACATGGTCGACTGATACTGGGAACGATAATAACGATGACATATTGCTTCATTTGCTGGGAAGAGGTGAATTTTAAATTAGTGCATGTGGAAAAGTGGGGCGAGTGATAGTTGCGTCCTTCCCATGTCAACTAATCGATGTTAGCTAAGTGTACTTGAATTCGTGTTTGTAAAACGTTACAGACTACCCCGACTGTTTTCTTGTCCAACCGTACATTGTGATCGGAATGGTTGCCTGTGAAGAAACAGGTCGGCAATGTTAGTGCCGATTCCCGACCCTGCCCCATTTGCAGGAGTCGTTTTGGGAAAATTTACCATCACTGGATGAAACGTCCACAATATGCAACTCAGGCCCGTTTACATATGATTGTAGGGTAGACAGTCCGTATCACCACCCTAGGAACATCGAGGATGCGTTGGTTCGGTATTTTGAAAATAACCGTCTAACATTTTATGCTTACCTGATTTGAACGGTCGAAGCTGAGACAAACACACGCGCAGTTTACCATTTAACAGGAACAGAATGGACAAGGGGAGAGGATTTAACCGGTAATCGACAAGGCAGAAATCATAAAAGAAACCATCGATTAGTGGTTACTACAGAACAGACAAAAAGCACAGCAAGACGAGGTGATAAAACAACTTTGAAGTTAAAACAAAATAGGGAATGAGAATGGAACCAGTTTTCCGAAAAACTGATTGGAAAATGAATTGAAACGATATCGGTAATAACGAACCGGCGGAACAAAGCAGAAGATATGTGAGGCATTTGTTAGATGCAAACAAGCACTGTGGGGATGCGAACCTGAGCACGTTTTCAATCGAAAACAAAATGGAGCTGAATAAAACCAGGGGAAGTTAAGCAAGAGACACAGAATAGTCTCGTGGTGTTCTCAGTTTCCGAACAGCAATACAGGGTGGATGGGGACGTTTCAACAACTCTTGTTCGAATATTACACAGCCAGCATTGCTGGGTTTAGATCCACCCGTAAAAGTGCAGGAACCAAAAAATCGATTCCCTTGTCTTCTCAACTGGTCGAATGGTTTCGGCTCGAATCGGACTAAGATCGACAGTGAGATGTGTGTACAACACAGAGCGCGCGGCCTCATTCAAATCTCGTTCTTGATCTACGGTTACGTCTCGGACGGACTCTGTTGATTCAAGCAACGCTGTGACTGGAACGCCCAACTCCGAAATCAATTGGCTCAACGCACACTTGTTGACTGAGAATGGAAAAACAAGTCCAGCCTTATCAAGCTGATGTTGCTGACGCAGTGGAAGGGAACCGGTTTTGAGAATCAGATGGTATGACCGATTGGACAAAGCAGTGAGCCCATCATTGTGATAGCCACGAAAATCGAGAAATGAGCTATAATGGCCCGAACCTCTACTAGACTTCACGTGACGCACCGCGTGATACTGCCCAATATATGGTGGTGGTCGGGATAACATGATTCCGTGTGCAAAACTGCGCGCACATAGTTCATCATCTTCGTTACCCCAACCCCAATATCGATTGGGAAATCCGTTTATCTGGAAACAAAACAGTGAGAACAGAAATACGATTACCGGTGGAAATTCAAATTCGCGGTATATATATATATGTATATTTAAATAAATCGAAAGAGTGCAGACACTGAGTGGTGAACGATATATTGTGACGTTTCAAATCCACACTAGGATCCGTTACCAAACATATATATATATATATATGACAGGCTGTACTGTTTCCATATTGTCTTTGGATTAAATATGGGGTGAAGAATTTCGATGGGAATGGAGTGAATCGCGTTACAGACGCAAACGATTAGATTTTCCGAAAGGTCACTCAACCAAGTTATGCTTCCTGCCTACGTACTTGTCTACGGAAGATATCGTTCAATGTGAGCTATTCGAAATTGACGGCAGTTGATTGTTTCAGAAATTACCAAGGTTAAAAGAAAATGGAGTAACCCGAAGTAATCGATTACCAGTTCCGAACAGGGTACCGGTAAAAGGTGCCTAGTTTTATTATTTCCACGACAGTGTGATTAATCTGTCTTGGTTTTGAACGAGAATGTTGGTCGGTAACAACCGCTTATGCGCTCTTTTAAGTGTGATCATATTCAAGATGCTTACTAATGCGACAAAATTTGTAATGCCATATCTATCACTCAATTAACTGGTCACTTCGTCTGACAGCTTTACGTTGGGAATTACGAAGAAGGTAGCCATAGACCTTTCATATGGTGTTGAAATGGTTGCGTGCATGATTCGACTGGACACTTGCAGATAGTCTACTGAGAGAGCATACCATTCAACAGATTACAACGCGAGTGTAAGATTCAACAGCGAAAATGATTCATCCATCGGAGTAGCAAGATTCACATAGATTCTAGCATGTTCGAACAGGTCTTAGTTGTTTAAGGAGGTTTGTTCAATCGTAAAATTCTACGTAATTCATGCGCGTCGCACATACACACGCATATGTGTAACAGATTGAATCTGAATACATGTTGCTTTTATGGTTGTGGTGTCAACCACGTTAATGCCGACTCAAGTATGGTATAAGTAATCAAAACTCACAGCAGTAAAATAACCTTCAAACTGAAACGGGCGTTGATGATTGTGCCTCCAGGGGAAAAACCCAACAGGCTTTGTAGAGTGATGCTGAATTTGTTTAACAAACTTAGGCGCTGTATGTTTCACCGACTGCTAATTGAATCGCGAATCAAATGCGGTCAAGTTTCCTTTGAAATCGATAAAGTATTCCCATAGGGTATACTTCTGTGTTTCGCTTTCAGGCTATTTACATTACTCGTCTTCTCCATTTTAAAAGCTAACTGTAACAATCACTCGAATCCAAGTGGAATGATACACCATTGTTCTGGAATTCTGCCGCTAGTCATATTGGTGCGTAAAATACGAATACTCTGTCCGTTTATTGTGACTGGTATTAGACAGTTCATAATTGATAGCTGCGAAGTGTATTATAAACAGATTTGGCGAAAGCATCATCTTTATCGAACGGTTAACAAGTGGAGAAAGCACTGACCTAAAGAGCTGTGTTCAGCTGAGTGCAACGAAACAACGAGAAAAGAGACCGGATGTGCTACTCAAACGGAGCACTCCAACGAAACCTAACCCCCGAGATTCCAGTCAATCCGGAACCTTACGTGCACATTCTGAATCGGAACCACAGATTGCTTGCGGAACTGTAGTTAGGCTCCAAGTTATGTCGACAGCAACGTAAACCTGAACAGTTAGACAACGAAGTGCAAGTTCAGAAGGCATATGCTAAAATCCTACTTCTCAGCCAGTCTGTCGGTTTAATTCATCAGTAATCTGAAATATCGCCTTGCAGGTTTAATGAGATCGTGTTTCATTGAACATTATTCACAAGGTCATTTGAGGAACTGTCTCCTCTCGAGAAGATCGGGCAATCTGATCATTGCTCACAAGCGCGAGTGGTTGAGCGTTCAGATTTGATAATTCGGTCGTGCCTAATGTGAGGTCAATGGTGCAGTCGTCAACACGGTTGCCTCATGATTGGAATGGCCGGAGTTCAAATCTCGGCCGTGGCAAGGATATGCACTACTGACGAGCTCTAATGAGAGCGAAACTGGAGTGTGGTGCTTCTTTTCGAAAGAGGCTGGCTGTAGAGTCTATCTGAATGCGAACGCTGCGATCAAATGTGAGTGATAGTCACCTTGAAAAAGGACCAATATCTGTCAGTCGCCACACCGACTATTTTCAGACGGTGAACTACTGTCCATAAGCGAGACCTAAGAATGGTCGCTTCAAAGGATCTATATCTGTTGCCTAAATGCGATTCGACAAGCAAAAAAGCTAACAGGGTAGTTTGAAACGTTTCAGTTGGAAAGCTTTCCAGGATGTTCAACAAGCCGGTTGGACCTCACCTCCAGTTAAATATCAAAGCTTTCCGACCGTATGGTGGGAGAGGTATCCTGCTGGGTGATAGAGTGTATGACTATAACATCTGAACCAGAGAATGTTAAACCTGGTGTTGCATCCTCTAACGTTCGATTCACTATGTCCGATAATACTACCAGAAGCAGTGACATGACTCGAGTTGCATGAAGTGCAAACATAGGCCTAATTCGGGACACTTGGCCTAAATTTTTCGTAAAAACATAAGCAGTGTAGATCGGATATTACTCCTACTCCGAGTGTCCAAGCAAAGTGTCGAGCTGGACAAATACAAGGTGATGTGTAGCCTCTAACATCAATGTATCAAGACATTAGCTGCTGAAATGCGCTTGATTTATGAGCAAGCGTGAAATTCTCAACTGTAAGTTTCGTTTGCCAGACAATAATTTTATTTCGTGTTAATACATTTCAGACTTTTATACCTACCATTTTTCAAATGAAAATTCGAATAACTAAACTAACGGTACAACTCACACGAATCAAAAATATACTGGCTAATTTCTTATAGTACGTGAAACCAAGCAACTGAGGTCAATATTCACTCGGACAAAAGAACGGTGAGGTCGTCAATTTGAGGTCAATCTATTCAGTACTCCATTCTCATGGCGCAGATGCGAACCAGCCAGCTGAGTCTCGCTCACTCGATTTGTCTTCGCGTGGCGTCAATCCAATCGGTCGGTGTAATGGCTTTGAGTTCGTTGCGCAGCGAGGTTATTATCGACGCAGGATCTGAGGGCACTTTTACACTATGTTTGATGAACAGCTAAGTGCGACCGCATAGGGCCAATTTTGTGAGTTGTGAAACCTAACTGAAGAATTAGAAAAGTGCAACTGAGTTTAATCAAGTAGTTTTGAACCACACATATATTTCAAAAATATGGTAGTAGTAACAAACCAAACGTGGTGACCAAACCATGATCTTCGAGAGAAGCCTACCAACCAAACCATCAATGACATCATTTATTCAGAATGACGGGCGGTTAAGAGACACAGCAGCACGGTCAAATCCGACGGTTCTCTTGCCTGCCTTGATAAGATTAAACAGGAGATGCCTAGTTCTAAGCATGAACCTGAGACAAACAATAAATAGAATACTATCTCCAGCGAGATACGGTATAACTACTGCGCGCTTTGAGCTCAAGTCAAGACCTTGAATCAAGCGACCTTTTTTCGAGACCAAAATGCGACTAGCTAACGACTGCGGAAAATTTTGCCACATACTTAAACTGTATTGGGTCGGAAATCTCAAAATCGAAAGTTTGCCAGACAAACGATCGGTTTTTCATATCTTCAACTATCCGACCTCCTGAATACTAAATGAGTGCCCTGGAAACATGAAAAACATTGAGATTCAGAATGGACAATGGGATTCAGAATGGACAATGGTCGATTGATCAAAATAACTGTATTTCCAGTTTGCTATCCAGCGTAGTCCTGCGCTGGGTCTCTCCGATGTTGATCCTAAGCAATCTTAAGTGCACAGGGTTTCCTTGCCAGAAACACTAAGCTAAACTAATGAGTGTTAGTGCGTCCTGCTCGAGATGCGATTTTTTCGATGGCCTTCGATCTGTAGAATTACCATTCACGTCAGTTACATGGGTACACTACCTCATTTGTAGCTGCAGACCATCAAACGTGTAATATTAGTTTGGTATGATTGGGAATGTAGCCTACGCAACACCTGTTCGACTTCCGAATTTTGTTGATGTCCATATGGATCATCGGTGGCCGTCAACCTTTGGATGAATTAGCCAAACTTGATCAACAATTCTGATAACATTTCTGTACATCAGAATCAGCATCACTGTCACCATCCTTACCAACATCACCAGCATCACAGACAGTAATAGATCAACGGTTCTTGACGATGCCTAACTATCACATGACAATGAGGAAAAAGCAAGCCGCATCCATGAGAGGAGAAGAAAAGAGATAATCCAACTACTAAAAACAACTGCGTCTACATTGAGGCGTCTAACATCAAGGTATTTGCACCCACCTATAGGAGGAAATGAGGGGTCATCAACTTCCCTAAGGCTTTCACTATCACAAACAAACAGCAGCAACATTCACGTCAATGAGCCCGATTAAGCGTCACCTCATCTAAAGCCTCCAGTCGTGAAATGAGATTAGCATCGTGATTGTTAACCATCGGTCACGAACAGTTGCCAGGGTGACCGCACTGCATGATAAAACAGGGGATGCAATAAGTAAACTGCACTAATAGAATTATCTCAACGTAGCAACTGTACTGTTTTGTTTTTCACCCACGTTAGGTACCTCATTCAATTCGTTCAAATCTTAATAAAAGCAAAAATGATAATACTCTTGAGAGAACACGCTGACAAACAGACTGTTTAAAAGTAACAACGAACTTTGAAAACGTTCTTCTTTGACAATGCGGTTACGCCTCCGGCATAGTTTGAAAATGGGACGTGGTACCGGAATTCGTCAATGCCCGAAGACAGGTGACGTAAGTGTGCATCGCATAGATACAAGTTATCGCTGTTTTCCGGCAACAAGTCAACATCGTGAAAAATGAAACAGTTGATATCCGGATCGCGTAGTAAGGCCTCCCGAATCCCAATGTTCATTAACAGACCTCGATTGAATGGATCATTCCCGAACTGTAGAGGTGGTCACGAAAAAAGGGGAGCGATATGGCGATTATAGTATGTCAAAGAGAAAACCTCTGGAATAACTTAGACCAAGAACGGGAACAGCAACGACGGAAGGTCAAGTGAAAACGTAAACCCACCCTCGCCAGTGGGACTGGTCATTCAGAAGCAAAATGGGAACACTGGCCGAAGTAGCATCAAATGGTGAATGTTTGCACATGTGAAACGGTCATAGAAATATATATATATATCGGTTAAAAAGGATAGCATACAGTGTGAAATACCCGTTGTGGGGCATCAGGATGAGAGAACTAACCTGTTCGACAACATAAATTTTGTATGCAATCAGTTGATGTTGCAAAATGGAGTGCAAACGATGCAAGAGCAACCGCAAGTGTAATTCGCGATCTCTGTAAGGAATTAAAACGGCAATTTTCTGGCGCGTCAGGCATTCACGTGGTGCCCACGACCCGTTACAAACATCCGGGTACAAGCGCAGCAAGTCCAGATAGGTCGGAGCCGAGTCAATATTGACACGAGATAAGGTGAGCCGTTTTGTAATGGGACAACATAGTTTTAAAGAGTCCCCGTTGTCTTTATTTGTCACAGCCTTGCACGCCACGAGGTTTGGCAGATTCACAACCACATGTCTGAATCGCCAGTGTATAGCTGCATAGATGAGGCATAGTAACAGGCAGAGCATCAGGCAGATTTTGGTAAGCAGTGGATGGTTTGCGGTATTAGGCAAAAATGGGCAATGATATCCGCGCAAACACAGTGCAAGTCCGTTCCCCTTCATTTCAAGTGTGAATAGGTCGTTCCCGAAGTGAAACAGAGAACTGGAAAACGAACAGAACGTGTGGACAGGAGGAGCTGTAATAACAAGGTGCATAGCCTGAAACAAAGAGTCAAATTTTCCGAAACGGTCATTTTTTCCCGAACCCCTTGGTGTGTACTAAGGCAACACTCAGTACACTGAAATACGTATACCTAACCTGGTAACAGCACCTCACACTTTGAAAGTGCACGGTGCATACCATACAGACCGGCTATAATAATCTGACTGATTCGGCGTGATCAGCAAGCTCTCTGTGGAACTATGTGAAGCAATGTCGTCCGCAGAGCCAGCAATAATTTGCTTACTAACTGGTAGTAGCACCATTCCCAGCACTCCTTATAGAATATCATCCATAACAATTGAAAAGAAAAGTGGAAATCGGACAGCCCTAGCGAACATACTCAGAGAGGGCATGAAAACTCAACAATCACACGTTTCACTAGGGACCCTCTACAATGAACAGTCCCAGAGAGCATGGTGAACAACTGAGTCGACGACAGCCATCAGTTTGAAAAATACCACGACCGTTGGCCGAGGAAAAAGGTGTCGATTCTCCAGCGCCTTTTGCAAGGTGAAGATATAAATGATATACCTGCGACCAGGAAAAAAACCTATATATTACTCTTGTATCCGGTTCTCACTGCGTTTTAGATGTCCGCATGTTATGACACATGGGTATCTTGGAAGTGACAGAGACAGTTAACAGCTGTGGTTGTCACATGATATCCCGATGTCATTTGTGAAAACGAGAATGACTGCCCATAGGCATCAAGTAAGAGGTACTCCACCAGTCTCTTGTACGAAATGGGGGAGCACGGTCAGTTCAGATAGCGATTTCTCACCATCACCTTCGAAACGAGCAAGAAAACGAAGGTCCAGATTAGGAACACAATTACAATTCGATAGCTCAAGCTCTAAAGCCACTTCAATGTCCGAAAGAGGACGACCGGGAAAGTTATCAACAACCATACAGTCTTCAGCATCCACAGCTGAAATCGTTCAGGCCAGTTAAACTGTTCCTCAGTTTTCAGTACATCTGTCAAGTCGTCAAGATAAGCTGTAAATTCGAGAACCGTCTTTTTCACATATGATCTCAGTGACAGCTTGTCGACGACCAGTATGACCACGAATCAGGAAAAGCGGCACCCCGTGATTACCTGATAAAAATAGTTGTTCCATCACTGGATCATTCAGCCAAGTAAGCCTCGCAGTCCTTACGCGGACTTTTCGTAAGTTCACATCTCAGGCCACGGTTGTTTTTGTTGTATTCGGGGCCAAGGAATAACAGTCGACGTTTGGTCATAAAATTTGGTAAATCAGCAGAAACCTACTCCTGCTATGTATGCGGTGCTCCCTTGAAAAATATCGCTTCGAAGGAATTTCTAATATTTGTTGAGATTTCCAATCACCGATGTTTGGGATAACTCCGCTATTACGACCAGGACAGTTCAACTGTCCATGCAGTTTGAGTTGGGCTTTGTATATCCTTGCCGCTCAGTTTCTAACTGAACATCGATTTGATCTGATCTCTAGGTAGAAAGATCAAACGAAGCGGACACGAAAACTGGTATGACCTGGGACAGGGTGGCTACTCCAAAATGATGATGATGATGACGGTGATATGATCAAGTTCCGCTCATAGGTGAGCTGTACACGGTGATCTCTACTTGAACCATCGTCGTCGCCTGTTTTGAAATAGGCAGTTTAGTGTATGGAGTCTGCGAGATGGGAATAATTGTAACAGCCCATCGTCGTTGTCGATGCGACCGGCTCAGACACCGAATATACTACTCATACGTTCCTCTTCTGGGATAAGGCAACCAAGCCGTGCGTTCATACCACCAGTAAGCGCAATGATGTCCCAATATTTCATTATTCTCAAAACATTGAGTTGGTCATTGTACAAGGCGTTCTTGACGGAATCTGAACTACCGTGTGTTAGAGCATACGCAGACATAAAGGGCGTCTGTTCGACCTGTGTCGACCGACTTGGACTAAATTGCCAAAGCTGACGGTACGCAGAGGATAATTCAATGGGATCTAGTCGAGCAAGTTTTACTCTGCCTCAGAGCTCAGCGCAGTCTCTACTCCAGCTTGACCGCGAGATATGGCTTCATCAACAGAGACCCTGAAAAATAACCAGTGATCCATAGTATTATCCAAGAGGAAATTCAAGTGAATGACAACCATGGAAATATGATGGCGCATTCTAGAGAGTGTGTACTCCATTCCAGAAGTGAGGGTGCATACAACAGAAGTCTGCCGACATCGGAGAGTGCGGACAGTAAAAGCACCAATGTTCACCAGTTGTCATGGAAAGTAAAAGCAGGGTAGAAAGACCGTAAAAATGGGTGAAGCTGTCTGATAGGTCGTTTATGATATAAGAGGGGGTTGGTTCGATGGCCTCCAACCCGTGCAGCTGACTAAACAGTCTGAACTGCAAGGCAACCGGAGATAGGGTTTTCTTAGAGGACCCTACCCTAGTCAATGACTTAAGTGTCTGATTCACTTAGCAGTGAAAGGCTTACCCGGCGGGAAGGCGCAATGAATAAGACATCGATGTCTGATTGTGATCACTACTGTAGGCAGTGAAAGTTAAACTAGGCTTGTGAATTACACTGGAAGTATTTCTCAAGCAATTCACCCTGGAATCCATCAACACCACTGCTCAGCAATGAAATTGTGTTGTTAATCAGTATTTTGACAGATACGATAGTTCAGGATACAAAATGTGAAATTCCCCGGCTCCTGGTGTGGCTTCATAGCTCAGCTGGAAGAGCGCCTGCCACGTTTCAGCATTCTGTTACTGTCGATGATTCGAATCCAGCCAGAGCCCTGTTTTTTCAAAATTAGGTCGCTTCCAAATCAAATCTGCGAAACTACTAGTTGGTAATGCACTGAAAGCGTTCCAAATGGAATGGACAATGCGCCGACGATTACTGTTAACTAGCAGGCGATAGCAGTGTTCTTTTAAAAGCGCTTTTTCTGCCACCCCACTCACCCTTATTTGGAAAACAGATCTACATTTGCTCATCTACAGAGAATAATTCTGCTATATGTTCATAGGACGGTGTCCAACCACGTAAACACTCCTATGCGGTCAGTAGTACGACATAAAATCCTGAATGTCTGACCGTTTCCATCTGGCTTGTCTCACGTGGTTATACTGGTAGGGTCGAGGTCTTAGACAGTATGGCCCTCCAAATCGGTGTGGCGCACAAGGGTGACCAACATTCACGCTAGTAGAATAGGTCTACCAAACCCACCCACTTTTGAAACGTAACAAAGATTGCAGCAGTGCTGGTAAACGTGCTTGCATGTGATTGGTTATCTATTTATATACCAGTGGTTTTGTCCACACGCATGCCTTTTGGACTTATTTGCTCGGTTTCTCCCCGAGAAATGATGACACAATGTAGAGTTCACTCATTGAGCCTACGTGTTTCCGTTCACCTATGTTCTGCTAGTGAACAAAACTGTGGATAAGTCTGTTAATATGCACATCACAGAATTACACCCGGGAGGATAACAAAGGTTCCTCCTGAAAATCAAGTTCACAGTCTGAACAATCTGTGCATCTTGTTTTTATACGCTGGCTGGTCGTTTTGGTCCCACACAACAGCGTCTACAGTGAACTGTCTGGCAGGTTCAAGCACCATTTTCGTTTGGTTTTGTCAGTTGTGACGTGCAAGCTGACCGCTCTTAATCTGTGTGCCTGCTACTCTCGCGGACCAACTTCGGGACAACATGGAGACACCAGGAGACAGCGTTATTCCGAAGTAAGGGTTCCAACAACAGTCCTGTAAAAGGAAATAGCACAAACAAGCATGAGCCGAAGGCCCACTAAGCCATGTACACGAATTATACAAACTAAAACTAAAACGGTGCGAACAACGCGGTAACACGCTCTGTTACACGATTCAAATTCAATCCGTGCACGCTTGCTGGTTTTGACTGCACGTTACACATGAAATAATGGAGTAGCTGAGAAATCCAAGATGCCGGATCTCCTACCTAACGGCAGACTGGCTGACCTTCGTTACGCCGACGATGTGATGCTACTTGGTTATTTTCAAGCGGTACAGATGATACTGAACCCCATCCAATGTTCTGTAGATACTCTGGAATGTATCATCCAGAGTGAATGACTGTCCTGATAACGTAGGTTTGGTGTTGGATAATGCAGAGTGTTGACCGATTTATGTAACAGCAGAGGTATGGGGAATAAAGTGGGGGCCAGTGTCTCGAAGAATCAGGCGGTATTCTCCAAACAAAGTACCTTGCTCCCACAATCATGAACTAATTGTCTTAAATCCCCATTACAACTCTTTGGTCAACGTGAAGGCAGCAGACTTTGATCTTATGCCACGGTTTACTGCACCGAACAAACCAATATCAGTTTTCCCCCTTTCGGTGGGTAACTCTAATTACTGACTCCAGATCACGTTTTCAGACACCCACCAGAGACTTACCACATTTGTTGCTCGTGATAACAACAACATCAAGACTGGAGCGTCCGTATGGGTTCCGATTAAGCACCCGTATGTGCAAAGTTCGCCTCGTCCCTTGGTGGGAAACCACCTCGCCACTAATCACAAGTAGACGCACAAAACTAACAAGGATGCCAGCGACCTATATTAACCAGAGCGCTTGCCTCCACCCACCAAACGACATTGAAGCACACTAGCCACATATAGGACGTGCAATGCATAGGTGAGGTACCGTCTCATATGGCACTATTGCTCGTTCAACTGTTAACCACTGGATCCTGATGAGATCGCTAGTATTTATCGACGCTCTCCAGAATATCCTATCCAGCAGCGAGTATAAGTCGACTATGAGACGATCGCACGGCCTAGTGGATATATCGCGCTATCGAAATGGAACAAGGTGCCGCAACCGGGAACTCCCGAAATCTTTTCCATCTCATATGAGCAACTAGTAGCAGGAAGTTGTGTGTAAGCGAGGTAATCTACGAAGCCAACGATGAACCTATTCACAACTTGCAGCGACGCTTAGGATGTTGGGCCAAGCAATTCCAACAGTTTAAATGGACACCCACACCACTGACTACATTTTCGGGCTCTACCTGTGTTCGTTAGTCCGTTGAAGTTTCACCAGTTCCCAAAAAACATAGGTCACACTCGAGATAACAAACATGAAACATCGCAACGCACTTCGTCCAAACAAACTCCCTCTTCCCCACTTTGTAGATGGAGGTCCAGTTCCAGATAAACGGCCGGCGGTTCCGTTTCAGTAACTCAGCACCGGTGAAGTCGTTCCAAATGGCTGAAGTTTTGCCAACATCACTCCTATTTTCATAGAGAGCTCAAGCACTCCACGTGTAAACCACATAGGGACTAGCCCGATTCTTATTGTTTCGAAGGTGCTTGCAGCCACTGCACTTCGTGGACTGAACAAAACGCACAGATAACATATCCATGGGAAAGAAACTGGGTCTCTATCTAGCCGTGGTCGCATAGAGGACACCTTCACACACCGCCAGACTCTTCATCTACACCAATACTACAGAAGTCTAACAACAGATGGTTTCTTGCCCATCAGAGGAGTCATTGATTCAGTTGACACGATTGCAACCCCACAGTGTCTTTCGAGGAGTGGTGGGTACGAGAAGCAAGTCAACATCTTGAAAGCAATTTACTGTCAGACCTCAGGCTGGATTATGGCGTATAGCCAATCTTTAACATATCCAGTGGGGTGCGACAAGGTTTTCCAACCTCCCCTTCTTAACTCTGTAGTGAACGAAATCCCGGGCTGAGAATGACAGCGTGGAACTGTCCTCAGATATTTAAGTTTGAGACTCCCTGTGAGGGTTCGCAGGAAGCCTAGAACACCTTCGAAACACTAGAAGCTTCAGGTCGACAGTGTCGTTTGGCCTTTGCACCTATTATGTGGAAGGTGCTGTCACAAGAATGACAGGACTGTTTACCCAACTTCTGCCGGTAGACCATTGAAAGTGGTTGAGAAGTTGATGTGCCTTGGAAACTGTATCATCATTGACGGAATGTTTGATGAAATCACAAATCGTATACCTAAGGCTCGATTAGGATTTGACACCTATAGAATCGGCATGACTGCAGTCTTTCTGTGAAAGGACGAGTGTAAAATGCCACCGTGAAACAGGCCCCAGTTTGAGGCTCCGAAAATTGGTTCGTCTGTGCAGAACATGTACACACGATATCCGATTTCGGTAATCGGTTGTAGTGACCAGTGATCGTGTGGCTTCTCTAAGGATTTCGGCTGCAAACGTGTTTTGTTGTTCGTGTGTTCTGTACGCATGATTCTATGTACGCCTGCTATAGATCTATACGAACTCAGTGCCGCTTTCTTCAGCCGTGCAACTAATTGCACGCATCGAATGCTTGCTCCTCTCCTAACGACTCATCTATTATTCCATTACTCAAGGTCGTTTAGCCCGGTCCTTCTCGAGCATTGTTTAACGCATTCAAAGTTTCCACGCATTTCCCGCCTGGCACGCTTTTGAGTGCCGCCGAGTGGGCTAGGATTCACTTCGCGCTGTCTTCCTCCTGATTACTGCCGTTCGTCCCAGATTAGGCTAGAACTAAATACTCATATTACTGATGAGTAGTCGCGGATTTGGTTTTATTTTCAAGTTCACCATCACTCACACTTGATCGCAGCCCTCGCATTCAGATAGACTCTACAGCCAGCCTCTTTCGAAAAGAAGCACCACACTCCAGTTTCGCTCTCATTAGAGCTCGTCAGTAGTGCATATCCTTGCCACGACCGGGATTTGAACTCCGGCCATTCCAATCATGAGGCAACCGTGTTGACCACTGCGCCATTGACCTCACATTAGGCACGACCGAATTATCCAATCTGAACGCTCAACCACTCGCGCTTGTGAGCAATGATCAGGTTGCCCGATCGTCTCGAGAGGAGACACAGTTACTGCCTGTTAACTTCAATCGATAACCCCGCGATTAGGACTTCCGAGACAGGTCGAGATCACAGAACTCATTAAACCTGCAAGGCGACATTTTGGATTAATGATGAGTAGTCGAGGATTTGGTTTATTTTCAGCAGGTAATTGACTGACCCAACGAAGAGCGCGAACAACCTCATAACTTAAGGAGTGAAGTACAAGAATTATGGTCATTTCAAAGTAAAAACCACTTACACTTTTTTCCTGAAACGATCGGGCAAGCTGAAGATTAATCCCGCAAGGTAGTGTTTGAGCGTATGGACAAGATCATTCGGTCATGCCTGTGATGAGGCTAACAAAGTTGCAGTTTACGCAGTATTTTCAAGCGCGAGGGCCGGCGGGCGATTTCCGGTTTGGACGGAAATATGAGCTCTGATGAGAATAAAAATTGAATCTAACGATTCCCCTCGAAGTAAGCTAGCCGAAAGCCTTAACTGAATGAAAAGGCTGCGATTAACCGTGGATAGTGATCAAGTTCAAATAACTATAACTTAAGGGCAATTTTCTCACAAACCTGTTGATAATGCGAACGGCAAACATTCAGTTTTGCGGCGAATAATTATAGTTGTTAAGGTCAGGATAAATCGGACCCGAAGAACACGATTCCGTCATCATAAATCAGATATCTCAAACCGTTACTCAGATTTACACCGGCGTGGGATTCAAATATTTTTTTGCGAATAGATCATCAGACAGCGGAAGAGGGTAGTGGTGCATATCCAGGAAATCAGAAACCTTTGCAATCAGCGCAAATTCTAACCACTCCACTGGGTTTCTTTACAGTGAGACGGGGGAAAAGGGTGCAGCAGCCGAACTAATGCAATAGACGTTGTTACAGTTAGCAGGAACAACATGGTCTGGTAGAGCATTCCAAACCTTGTAAACTCGCAGTGAGAAAAAACTATGCCTGAATTCTGGTCTGCTATTTTGGACCTCTAATTTCAGTGGATGGCCTCTCAGTGTCAGGCTATTTCCCATGTTTAGCATCAGGCCGCATGAATGATTAAGGTACTTCATTATCAAAAAGGTCAATACCAATTCACTTCTACGCCGACGATACTCTAAGGAGTGCATGTTCAAAGATTTCAGCCTTTCCTCACACGGCCTAGTTTTCAGACCCCGAACTGCCTTAGTGACTCAACTTTGTAGTCTCCAGGAGCAACTTGCCCTTTTGGAGATAGGGTGGCCAAATCGCAGTTCAATTCTCCAGATGCGATCGCACGGAACTGTTATAAACAAGCTTAAAACAACTAGGGCTGAACTTTTCGAAGAGACGTTTCGATAGTGTCAAGGTGTTACTAGCCTTTTTTTCATTTGTTTCAGCGTTCGCAGAACTCGACAAATTACGCGAAATAGTGGTTTCTAGGTCCTTCTCGATAAGAACTGTCTGAAGAGAGTACCCGTCGAGGTGATATGTGGTGTTCAGGGAGCTGCGAATGTGCATAACTCTACATTTACCCGTATTAAACTCAAGACGGTTCACTCGAGACCAAATGAACAGTGTCCAGGTCTTTCCGTAGAATGAGAAAATCATCGATAGTGTTGACGGCTCGCCAAATTTTGACATCGTCAGCAAATAGTAATAGCGGGGAGATGATCTGAAAGGGGAAGATCGTTGATAAATGTCAGAAATAGCAGGGAGCCAAGAATTGAACCTTGAGGTACTCCAACAAAGCTAGGCCTGCAGATAGAAAATGCACCATTAGCGCGCATCATATACAGACGGTTAGCAAGATACGAGTCAAGCCACTGAAGGAGATTGCCTCACATCCCATAGTGGATAAGCTTGAATATCAGAACAGCATGGTCCACGCGGTCGAATGCTTTGGCAAAGTCGAGTTATACGACGTCTATTCCATTGCCTCATCAACTGCTTTGGTCCATTGATCGGTGGCTATCTGTAGATTTGTGGTGAACGAACGCCCTTTCGAAATCCATGTTGTACATTGTAAAAGAACTCACGAGAAGTGAGGTGGTTATAGAGCGAGTCGTATACAAGTGCCTCTAAAACTTTTGAAACGCTCGATAGCAAAGCAAGTGGTCTGTAGTCACTGGGATAATTACGTCCACCACCCTTGAAAATGGGTGTGGTATTCACGAGTTTCCATCTGTTGGGTATTGTACCTTGGGAGACAGATTGTGTAAACAGTAAGTGGAGCAGCAAGGCCTTGGGAGGTATATCGTCGTAGCCCGGAGAACTGTCCCTAAGGCACCTGAGTGTAGCCAACACCGTCATGGAGGACGTATCGACAGTGTCATTAATTTCTGTGTCGAGACGAACCTGAGGAACTGATGGTGACTGCGTAAAAACACTTCTGTAAAACTCTGCGATGAGATCAGTGGCCTCCGTATCGAGTTGGTAAGGTCTGATGGGCCTAAGAGTTGCGGAACTCTAGCTTTCGCTTTACAATTTGGTGCCACAAATCAGAGGAAGCTATTTGGATCGGCGACAAAGCTTCTGAAAGACATTGCTGATAATGAAGATTGTCACGTCGAATTAGTGATGTACATCGACTCCTCAAGGTAGCGTATATTTTTTGGTCAATTTCAGATCCTGATAATCGATAGTACGTCCAAGCATACCGCTTCTTCAGGATAAGTTTGTGTGCTACAACGTAGTTGACTAAGAGGCTTGTTCCGTTTGGTGCCTCACAATGGTGTAGATCCACCAACGGCTGCAGAAAGAATGGTAGTAAACATCTCACAGAAATCATCTACAGGGTGAAGGGGAGTGAAGTTAACCCAAGACTGCGTTTCTAAGTAGCCCAACAATTTCTCCACATCATTTTCCGTAAGTCTCTGCGATTTTTAGCCGTTGAGCTGACTAGGCTCGTGCCACAAATGAAGTCGAATAAGACGACCGCGTGATCGCTAAGTCCGAGTGGTGCGGTGACTGCAAGGTTTTCGACCATCAGCTCTTCGTTAGTGAATTAGTAATCCAGTCTTGACGGATTATGGCCGGCACACCACCGAGTGAAACCGGAGATGTGCCCTGTTAAGCCTAATGCATCGATTGTGTGACAGAATTTTCAGCGCATGTGCATGAGAAATCTGGAAAGTTAAGTTCAGGTAAGCTGAAATCGCCCATCAAAAGAACATGGGAAAATCCTAGGGTAGGTAAAAGTTACAATCCAGATAATAAGAGCTCGTCTTTTGAATAATCTGAAGTTAGTGGACAATAGAGAACTACTAGCCAACGATTGGAAACGTTTAGGCGAATTGAGCGCCAAACGGTTTCCGGAATCGCAGCAAGTACTACATTGTTGGAGAGGAAGGCCTGAAGAGAAGTGTGGACATAGAGGACTGTAGACCGAGTTCGTCTCCCGAGCTGGGGCCATCGCGGCTCACAGAGTCGGTGGCTGGTGACTCTAGGTGAGATGACGGCTAATCGAGCTCAGTGGCGTGAGTGTTGTCGTTGTTTGGCCGAGTTGTCTGTGAAGTGAGCGCATTTAATGACGCGGGGCAGTGAAAGCCGTAAGGAAGCTGTCTTACTGATGACCCCTCACTCGCGCTTGCAGCTCAGTTGTTTGGTTGCAGGGTGTAGGCACCTTGATGTTAAATGTTTGAATATAGACGTAATTATCTTCAGTAGTTAGGTCCTTTCCCGTCCCCTTCTTTTTCCACCCCTCATGGTTGTGTGGCAGTTAAGCATTAGTATGAACCACTGATGTATTGTTGTCTATGATGACGATGATGAGAGGGACTGATCCCTCTCATTTACCTTCAGTTCTATCTGCGTAGAGGATAACCATATCCTCTAGAGCGAGCTCAGCGTCAAGGTAGGAATTGTTGAGTCACGACTCCGTTATGCCAACAACCCGGTGCTTTGCGGAAGAACAAAGTTCGCAGAGCTATGGTAGCTTATTCATTGAGCTAAGCGCACTCGTTTACATGCATTTTACAAGGTTAATGGTAAATCGAATGAACGTTTCGCTGGGATTGAGTATGGGGTAGATCATTAAAAACACAATGTTGTTGGAGGTCGCTGACTCCACTGAAGCCGGTGGTAGTGAGTTTTTCGAAATCTTCGAGTCCTCGATATGCTTCACAAGGCAACTGGTACGCATCCGGTGATTGGCTCTTAATAAATCCCGTTTCTCTTTAGAACGATCGGGGTGAAACAAAACCTCGCCAGGCGACGTCGATGGCGGAACTTCTTCAGTATGTACGATGCCATCTCACGCGAAGTGACGGTAACTTTGCTGCTTCGACTTGGGCAGCAGGATGCGGTGAATACGTTTATCATGGATCTAAACACCATCAAAATACTCGAGTATGAACGAGGATCCAAAATGTGATGAAAACAAAGGGAGATGACTCATAATAGTCTGTGAAGGTGAGTTGGTTTAGAAATTCCACTACACTGAACGAGATATCCATTGGATACGATTCGTAGTGCTGTTCCTAAGAGATTTCTGCTGAAAAAGGTTGGTCCAGTTGGTCTTTAATTTGCCCGAAACCTGCACTCGAGCGACACGGAACGCGGAGAAAACGCACGGCCAAAGACCTCAGAAGTGAATTTTTATAGTATTGATTATCGAGTCAATCGCTTAACTTGGTTTAAACATGGAGTATACACGTGAGTTGGAGAAAGGCGAAAAGAGTGAACAGCAAAAATTGAAGGGTAAAAATGCTGTACGAAACGTTACACGTTAAACTTGAATGTTGTTAAGTTCAGTTGCAGTTGACAGGGATCGCCACTGATTCCTGTCGTGTTCCAGGTCGTCGTCAATGGAATCAGGGGCACCCCTAATGATGGCATTGCGAGACCGATCAGTGGTTCTCGTTCCCTTCCTAGAGAGCTTGCGCCTCTGACGTTCACCTCATGGAATATCGGGATACACCCGGGCCTCGGAGTTGTCAAGCGGCTTGTGTGCCGCTAGGAGAACTTATTCAGTCAAATTAGACAATGAAAACACGGCCCTTGCTACCCGAGGTTTATCAGCACGTGGGGAATCAAGTTTCCCCGCTAACCTCGGGATGGAGTTTGGGACACACGGACTTATGCTCATTTTAGTGCAGAGGCTACTCCAGAGCCCTCGCTCATGCTCGTCAAGGAGCTTTAAGCAACCGGCGGGACATTCCGGAAGGTTCTGAACAATTGCTGGATCCTCCCGAGCAGAGCTGCTCGACTTTTGAGGGGCGACAATGTTTGTAACCCTGGAGAATTTCACTGAAATTTCGCCTCCATTAACGTAGCTCTCCGAACAGCAAGAGTGGGCTTCATCACCATAGACAGCAATACATCAGTGGTTCACACTAATGCTTAACTGCCACACAACCATGAAGAAACACTGTATCGGAAGAGGGATGGAAAAAGAAGGGGACGGGAAAGGACCTAACTACTGGAGATAATTACGTCTATATTCAAACATTTAACATCAAGGTGCCTACACCCTGCAAACA
Source organism: Paragonimus westermani (assembly GCA_008508345.1). Lineage (NCBI taxonomy): Eukaryota > Metazoa > Platyhelminthes > Trematoda > Plagiorchiida > Troglotrematidae > Paragonimus > Paragonimus westermani. The sequence goes on from QNGE01005408.1 coordinate 25,006, forward strand.
ACACAACCGATTTGCAAGTGAGAGTAAGGCGTCATCAGTGAGACTGCTTCCTTACAGCTTTCACTGCCCCGCGTCATTAAATGCACTCACTTCACAGACAACTCGGCCAACACAACGACAACACTCACGCCACTGAGCTCGATTAGCCGTCATCTCACCTAGAGTCTCCAACCACCGAGTCTGTGAGCCGCGATGGCCCCAGCACGGGAGACGAACACGACCCACAGTGGCCAACCCCTTCGTGAACGACTTCATTTCCCTACATCACTTCATTATCTGACCACCTCCCATCTTACACCAGTCGGTCACAGTGTCAGCCAACAGTGCTCGGTGTGAAAGACGACTAGCTGGTATCCTTAATACATGACCTAACCATCTAAGCCTGTGCAAACGTAGAGACTGAACGAAAGAACTCGGTTGGCAATCACTACCAAACAACCGCTTTCTAACCTCTTCGTAACTTACACGCTCATGCCACCCGATACGAGCGATTGAACGCAGACATCGGTGGTCAAATACTTGAAGACGGTTCACGTCTTCTACCCTGAGCGGCCAGGT
>QNGE01005408.1:31709-44350 GCA_008508345.1 Paragonimus westermani
TGTTCGTCCTTGGACGTTTCGGTGCCCGAGGGCACTGAAACAAATGAACGTCCTGAAAATCATTTGCAATGGCCGGTGCTGGTGTGGAAGCTGTCGGTCGCGATGCGATTACAGGTACCGTTTCCTTGTCACGTGGACTGTCCGGGAGATCCAAGGTGACGATGGAAACGTTGTTCGTGTCCACAGATGAACTGGCAATGGGGTAGAAGTATGGCGGCAATCGGCTACGGCCACAGTTGCGCAGAAATTCTCGAAGCTCCTCAAGAAGCTGGTTGAACGTTGTGTCATCCAACTGTCTCCTCGTGATCATTCCCAGTTCGGTAAATGCTGCCACCCCGGAGGATCTGACGTACGTTTTCTTGGGAGCCTCGTAGTTGGCAGCGGGGATGTCCAGAATTCCACCGAAGCTTCCGGTCCATCAAGGAACGAAAGGGGAATTCTTCCAGATTCCTGCCGAACGTTTGATACACATGCAGGGAGTGCTTGCATGGTAGAAGGTGTTCCACTGAAAATGGGCAGTCACAAGCCCACGTCGTAGGACTGACGTTGTACGTCCGATAGCCGTCCATCACGCAAATCCCCGCGTGAGAAGCGTTGAACGTCAGGTTATTTTCATCGGTTAAGTTTTCTGACATCAGCTGCGCCGCCTAAGGGACCAAACAAGTCAACCTCACGTAATCTGCATGATTATTGATGTGTAGGTATGAGCGGCAGGCACACACGAGCTGCACCTGGTGGTCGTTGATTATGTGGTCAAAAATGGCTGTGGTGCGCTCGATTGCCTGCCAGATTCGTATCTGGGTGTTTTAGCTGTACCGTTTAATGGAATGATGCGTCGCTTCTACGAAGTTGTTGTCTCGCCCGCCGAATGTGGGGATTTTGGGGCTGCGGCTGTTGGTCCATTTTTCAGATCTCCTTAAGAGCCTGGCCATCAGGTACTGATTGTAGGACGGGTCGGTGGCCTGCATAATAGCTAATGCTGCAACGTACCTCTAGCGGTTACGTGTCAGCATCGCAATCAGGAACCACTTCTTCACAGTTCCGTTGGAAGTTTTGCCGCGCACGTTCCGCAAAATGTGCACTCGGCACAGTAGTTGATGAACATGCGGCATTTCCTGCGCAATTGCCCCTTGGATGGCCGCGCTGTCGTCCATGATAATCGTCCCGGTCTCCACTGGTCCCACGAAGAGGATGAATTGACGGAGAAACATGACGATGGCTACCGTAATTTCATTTGCAAGCCAACCGAAGGACACTGGTAAGCCCACACTGTTTGCATCTACAACTAAGACAAATTATATCGCTCCTAACAACTCTTGTAAATAGCGTCTATACCGATAACCTCGCGGTAGCGCCGACAAAATTCTACCTGTTCCTTATTCATGAACAATCAGTTATCATCATCTACGTTACATTAACACCTACCAGTTGTGTTCAGTTGGGCGTGCAAACGATCTAGATAGCCCACGGTGTTTCTCTTGACGAATAAACGTGCTCGCAGGTTGCATACATCCTTCATCGTTGTCTTCTTGTCGAAGTGCTCCCGGATGTAGTGAGTGATGTTGAAGGACACGGTACCACTGAGCAGCCACGGTCGAATCTCTTATTTCTTCCTCGGTGATGCGACGCCTTGAAGCCTCGTATTTCGCAGCAACCACGTCGCATGGATGATTGTGCAACATAACGAATTTCGCTGCCCGAAATTCGCCGTTGGTGTTCCGGTTCACGTTGAAACAGGTCAAGCATCCCGTTTGAGCGCTGGCCCTCTCTCGAACACCAAAATAATTTTGATCTACTGTGAGTAAGGAGGCCAAACAAGGGGCCTTTGCTCGAAGTGAAGACAAGTAAACCTGTTGTGCAGGTTACTGTAACATGATCGCTCGAATTTTTCCGACGTGCGCTTCAAAATAGATGAGGCGTTGTCAGAATCCTTGGCGCTCGCCTAAATACTGGGAGAACTCGTCACAACAGCGCCAACGTCCTCTTCTCTGTCCGTAATTTGGGAGGACAATCCGCCGAGGGAGTGAGGGAAACTGTTTATGCCAGATGTGCATAACTGCGTACTTGTTGGCATCGAACTCGATGGGGTCTGATTCAGGCCATTTGTAAAGGACACTAATATCAGCCTGAAGGGCGCCCGCGTCAGAGCTATTACGCACAATACGCCAGATTTCAATGTCATCGGCAAACAGCATCAGTGGAGACGATGCTGCAGATGACAGTTCATTTATGAAGATGGAGAAAAGTAGTGACCCCAAGATACAACCCTTTGAGACTCCGTTGGAGCTGAGTCTAGCAGAGGATACGGATGAACCCAATCGTACACGATAGGAACAGTTTGATTGGTAAGGTTCGAGCCACCGGAGAACGTTACTCTTGATACCACAACGTTGGAGCTCGTCGAGTTTAACAGAGTGATTCACCCGATCAAAAGGCTTGGTACGGTCAAGGTAAATAGCATCGACTCCCTCTCCTCTGTCGGAAGTAGTGGTCCACTGGCGTACAGTTGACAGCTTATTCCTAACACATGAGCGGCGTCGGAGAAGGCTGCGTTGTTCGCTGCAGAAAAGCCCATGGTAAAAGATGTTTAGATAGTTAATCGTGGGCTAACATTTCAAAGATCTTGGACACGCAGGATAGGATGGCAATCGGGTGACAATTGCTAGGTCGATTGCGTCGTTGGCTTTTGGAGACGGACATGATGTTCGCCTATTTCTGGCCTTCGGGGACCATTCCTACTACAACTGGGCGTATAGAAAGGATGTTTAACTGGACAGCTAACTGTGCAGCTCCAGAAGCAAGGACTGAAGCGGATATACAGCTTGGCCCCGGAGATGAGTTTAATCCCCCGAAGGTTTATCAGGACAGCATGCGTTGTGATATTTAACCTGAAGCCTTCTCTAGTAGTGCTGAAACTTTCTGCCACGGGGCACATGGACACGCTGTGTTGAAGAAGTCAGCCAGGGCTTCAGAAGCTTCCCCATCTGAGCTAGTATGACCCGTAGCGACCATAATAAATAATATTTTGATAGTCGCATTCATCTGTACCTTATGGATGATTTTGATCTTGCACCTGCTTTTGTTTTGGTCAAGCTACCCATTTTGTAACATTCGGCCCCGGGCTAAATACACAACTTGGTCCATGCCTCGCTGGTTTGACGTATCTCTCTGTACACTCTATTATTTAGGGTCGACACCAATATACGACGGTCAACGCGCTGAGCCTTGGTTGTTCATTGTCGATCGATTGGCCATAGTGATCACTGACAGGGTTTTATTTCGTTGGATCAGTCACAACAATTGGTGTAGTGGACCTAAACACTATCAAAATACTCGAGGATGAACGCGGAGCCAGTGTGATGAAAACAAAAGGGAATGACTCACAATTGTTCGTGAAGGTGCGTTGGTTTAGAAATTCCACTACACTGAATGAAATATCCGACGGATACGATCCGTAATGTTGCTCCTAAGAGATTTCTGCTGAGAGATTGTTTGTTCCGTTGGTATTTAACCACCACCACCCCACTCCCGAAACGTGTACTAGAGCGACACAGAACGCAAAGAAAATGCACGGCTCACCACCTTGGAGGTAGATTTTGAATTACTATTATTATTATTATCTAATCAATCGATTAACCTAGTTTAAACATGGATTGTACAAGAGAGTTAGATAAGTGCGAAAAGAGCGCACAATAGGAACTATAAAGTAGAAAATACTGTACAAAACGCTACAGAACTCCACCCCCTAGAGCGTTGACTGAAGTATGAGACACTCAAAAAGAAAATGAACAGTATTAGTCTGTGTAATCTGCGAGACGAACGGGAAGTTTGCGCGTTCGTCCGTAACGTGTTTGTGGTGGAGGGGGGATGAAATAGCTGTACGTCGTCGGCGGGTGTAACGGATTCTGAAAATGTTTGTGGAGTTTGCGTAGTGGATTTGTTCAAAGGAATTGGATGGGTCGGAGGGTTGAGGAGGAGGCGTGTCAGAAAGATCTACATAGGCCACTTTCAGACGGTCGACGCTTATTGAATCACGAGTGCCATGACGGTTGATGATGAAATACTTGTCTTTGCGTTCGAGCACGCTAAACGGACCACCATAGGGTGGCTTAAGAGACTTCTTTTGTGCTTCGACTCTGATAAACGCGAAGAGGCAAGTAAGTAGATCTTCATGCATTTGGGTCTGCCTCGGGGTGTTCCGCGTCGGGGTGGGCTTTAAATTAAGCATGAACAGTTTCAGACGTGTAACGTAAGATGCTGGGTCCATCTCGCCAGTGGTTCTAGAGTCTGTAGTCATTTCGCCTGGCAGGCGTAAGGTGGTGCCATAGACAAGTTCAGAAGGAGTGCAGCCGATGTTTTCCTTGATAGTGTTGCGGATGCCAAGCAAAATGAGCGGCAAGTTTTCTGACCGGTTTGGGCCAGACGCTGTAGCAAGGATGGTGGCTTTGAGTTGACGATGGAATCGTTCCACTAAGCCATTTGACGCCGGGTGGTAAGTGTTTGTTCGAAAGTATTCGCAGCCGAGTAAGAGCTGCAGATCAGATGTGAACTGAGAACCACGAACAGTAGTAACGGAAGCAGGTACGCCGAAGGATACCCAGGTTTCTAAAAATGTCCGTGCGATATTCTCGGCTAAGATGTCGCGTATGGGCGTTGCTTGTGGCCAGTGTGTGAAACGATCGATACAAGTCAACAAATGAGTAAAGTCGTTTGAGGGTGGAAGTGGGCCTACTATGCCAACGTACACGTGTTTGAAACGGGCGTCCGATACACTTAAAGTGCCAGGTGTGGTGATGGTGTGACGGTGTACCTTACTTCGTTGACAGGACAGACAATGTTTGGCCCAATAGCGTAGGTCCTTGCGCATGTTCGGCCAGACAAAACGGTCAGTAATAAGTTTGATGGTAGAGCGGATGCTGGGAAGGGAGATAGAGTGAAAATGATCAAAAACTTTTCGCCGGTAGTTAGAGGAGACGTAGGGTCGAGATTTCACAGTAACCTTTAGATTCGCAGTGCAGGAGGGGCAGTTGGATGAATTTGAGGGATGGATGACAGAGCAGCCGATTACATTCCGCATCGTTTTGTTGGGCCGCCGCCATGGCTTCTAGGTCGACAGAAGATGCCGATAGCTGGTGGACACGCACACGAGATAGAGCCTCTGCGACCAGGTTGTTTGGACCATCGATGTAACGGATGTCCGTCGTGAACTGGGAGAAAAAGTCCAAGTGGCGAGTCTCTCTCGGGGATTACCTGTCTGACGCAGTACTGAAGGCGTGTGTTAACGGTTTGTGATCAATGAGGATGGTAAACTGGCGTCCTTCTAACACGTGTCGAGAATGCTTAACGGCGAGGTAGATAGCCAGCAGTTCTCTGTCAAAGGTACTGTACCTCGTGTGGGCAGGCTGTAACTTCCGGGAGCAAAATGATAGTGGTCGGACTTCATTGTCAATGACCAGCTGCAAGACAGCGCCGACAGCAGACTGAGATGCGTCGGACTTTAAATCAAGCGTGCACGTTCGTCAGTACTGAGATAACCGAGAGATGTGGCGTTTGCCAGGGCCTGCTTGACGGATGTGAAAGCGGTGGTGGTCTCTGGGGTGAGAACGAACTTTTGGGGGTTATTCTGCAACAAATCAGTCAGGGGTTTCAGCGTGTCAGAGCAATTGGGGATAAAGCGACAATAATTGACAATCCCCAAAAATCGACGGATGCTCTTGATAAACTGACGCAATCGATAATCCGAAATAGCGTTGGTTTTCTCCGGCAATTGCCTGATACCATCTTTGTCAATGTGGTGACCGAGAAAGTCGATGGAGGAAGCACCGAAGACGCATTTGGTTGTGTTGATGGTGATGCCGTGGTGATTTAAACGTTCAAAGACAGACTTCAAGTGAGATAGATGCTCCTGTGCATTGTTGCTGGCAACAAATATGTCATTAGTGTGCACAGACACAAAGTCTAGTCCGTGTAAAATTTGGTCCATGAAGCGCTGAAAGGTTTGGGCAGCGTTTCGGAGGCCAAAAGACATACGAACAAATTCGAATAAGCCGAATGGGGTTGTGATTGCTGTTTTAGCGATGACATCGGAAGCCACAGGAATTTGATGGTACGCCTGGATTATGTGGAATCACCTATACTGTTATCGCCCACCAGGGATCTCATGTGGCGGAGCAACTGAAAGAGGACGCGATCAGCCAACTCGACACTGAAGAGTAATTGCTGGCGCTTGACCTCATCTGACGCCGTAGTACGCTTTAAAACAGCAGCTTTGAGTTTATCGTATGGGGACTCATTTGGCATGGGGTGAAGTATATCAAATACTCCGGCCGCAATATTTGTGGTCAACTGCGTAGCCACATAAGAAAACAATGAATTGTGAAGTAATCTTACGAAATCGAAAAAATGCTTCCACCTGGATGAACCAAATGCGGGGGTTTCAAATACCAAATGCCGAAGCGTTAGCCAAAGTGCCATAATGATGGTCAAAGAAATATATATCGAACCTCATCGACCCTGCTGGAACATTTCGTGGGCACTTTCTAGGAAGATTAATTTTTAACCAATCAGAAAATCTCCACAGACGATTACCACCTACCGGCGGCGATCAGCACAACGGCATCTATCCTACGAGTATCGTCTTGAAATTCTCAACCTTTATCCACTTGAGTTTCGTAGACTCCGCGGCGACTTAATTCTTACACACTTTCTCTTAAGCACAGGACTCGTGCATCAATTCTTCACCCTAGTAAGTGATAACAGTCGAAGAGGTCACGACAAGAAGCTCTATAAGCTTCGACCTCGGACCTTCCTAAGACAACAGTTCTCTTATAGGGTTATCATGATAACCCTACTGGAACGACCTACCACTAGAGATTGTTAGCGGCTCTTCTGAAGACCGTCTCATAGTGTTATTGGATTCTCACCTAATTAATAAACCGTTAAATCAATAATTTATCCTGTTTTGCTAGATTATTATTTTACTCTGTTCTTGGTACTTACTGTAATTACAGATTAATCTCCAAGAGCGGTGCTACACCCCGTTTTCAATGACTGCCTTTCAGGTCAACAGAAAACCGCTCGACATCGAAACGAGCAAACTGACTGGATCCGGGTAGATTGGGCCCCAGCCTCGAACCCGTGTACAAATCGCTGAAATCGCCAATGGCAACACGAAGTGAAGTCCCAATAACAACGCATCTTTTAATCGTTTCAAACAAGCAAGTCCAGAGGAAACCGGATGTCACAGTTCTAGAGACGTTCATGTCGTGTGGAAGACGCCGGGTAATATGTTGGTGAGCGACCTGAAATAGATAACAAGAGAGGGAACATAAGCGGAAAGTGTAAACAGCATGCGCAACAGTTTCAATGTTCGAGACAGTTCGTTTCCTTTGTGAATTTGGACATAGCAGTAATAGGACGAACACTGGTAGATGCTGGCATTTCTTATTACCTCTTCAGTACCAAATAACAGTGACCAGGAACATATATAACACTGATGGGATGGGGAGGTGATGAATAAAATAGCAAATGGGGTGGAGAACGACAGGACAGATTTACTAAGTCCATGGGAGTCTAAGGCTTACATATAATTGTTTTTGTACACACAACACTGGCTTGAGACGACTAATTGCGACTACCTCAGCAAATCGCAGAAAACGCGTATTAGCGTGGCGCATTATAATTCTGAATGTTAATTCTGGATTAATCCGGTGGCCAGTGGCCAACATGTGCCTGGCGATAGACAAGGCCGAAAGCTTACGTGATCCTGGGACGAAGGAAGTAGACTGCGCAGTCACATCCTGAACCCATTTCGGCAGATGTTCCTTCATCCTAGAGTTCAAACACATATCGGTTCTGCCGATGTAACTGTCGCCGCGTTACACACAAATTGATAAATACAGTGTAAGTTGGCGCCAGTAGGTTGCTCTCCCTTTACTGAAAATAACGGTAGCTTCCGAGTTCGGTCAACGACTACGATTTCAGCCGCATTGTATGCTCGCCTAATGGATGCGACGAGACGTTTTGTGGTTAGAAGTGAAGAAGTGTCACCTTTGAATGGCAGTTCAATGTAGACTTTCTTCTGCCCTACTTTGGAAACCTTATCTCCTACAATACACTGTTGGCTGTGTCTATTGATAAGTCTTAGCGGATACCCATTAATCTGCAGAGTGGTTGTAGGTAGTCGAATTTCATCACCCAAACATTGTGATGAGCAAATGCGCCTAGCACTCATAAACAATGTTCTGACCAATGTTCCTCTATCGCCAGGCACATGTTGGCCACTGGCCACCGGATTAATCCAGAATTAACATTCAGAATTATAATGCGCCACGCTAATCCGCGTTTTCTGCGATTTGCTGAGGTAGTCGCAATTAGTCGTCTCAAGCCAGTGTTGTGTGTACAAAAACAATTATATGTAAGCCTTAGACTCCCATGGACTTAGTAAATCTGTCCTGTCGTTCTCCACCCCATTTACTATTTTATTCATCACCTCCCCATCCCATCAGTGTTATATATGTTCCTGGTCACTGTTATTTGGTACTGAAGAGGCAATAAGAAATGCTGGCATCTACCAGTGTCCGCCCTCTCACTGCTACTTTCAAGTTTCTATACTGTTACAGAGGTAGATTTTGAATTATTATCAGTATTGAATCAATCGATTAACTTGGTTTAGACATGGGTTGTACAAGTGAGTTAGATAAGTGCGAAAATAACGAACAATTGGAAGTATATGGTAGAAATTACTGTACGTAACGCCACATTGGTGATCCCGAAATTAATTTGAACGCGTGCTTACACTTTTGCCACTTTTCGGTAAGTTCGTTCCGTATCGTTATTTTGCCCTGTACTTTCAAAAGGTTTTTCTTTGATCGTTATGCATTTTGGTTATATAAGTTTTATATAACCGTCTTATTTATTTATTACTGTGTAACTGCTATTTGTCATACCCATGTCAGCTAACTATCCTAAGCAGCTCGAATACCCCCACATTAGCCACATCACTGGTAGTCCCACCGTTCTTAGAGATTGACCCTATCTTAGGGCCCTTACACCTACAGGCAGAATTCTACAATAACCCAGTACCTTCTGACCGGGCTAAATTCAGCCAGTTAGTAGCTCGTTTGCCAAACGAGGTCACGACACAGCTCCGAGATGTGTTAGCGGGCCAGCCCACAGAGAATAGCTACGAAACTCTTGAGGAAGCTGTAATAAAGCGATTCACATAATCGGAAAAGACTCGTCTGCCGGCCTAGCAGATCGTACAGGCGCACAACGCCGCAGCCAAACGACGGTTAATGTTGGTATCACCAACGTTTCGACATGCGATCCACCAAATGCGTTCAACCGTGCACTTATCTGGCGACCAGGCAGGGAAACTTCCACGCCGTCTCGTAATGGCAAGTAACGTCGTCGGTGTTGCACCTTGTGGAGGACGTTGAGACGGGAAACACGTTCTTGATCGTTACTGGGGCGCAGGTTAGCGTATTTCCGTCTACAAAAGACGAGGTGTCATACCTTTGCAGCCGACAACTCCGTGCGGCAAGCGACACCCCTATACTTACTTATGGGCATCGTTGCTTAACCCTTAATCTGGGCCTCAGGCGGACATTCCGCTGGGTGTTCACAGTTGCCGCGGTACCTTTTGATATAACCGACATCGATTTTCTACGGCATTTCGACCTTCTGGTTGATACAAGACGCCATCTGTTAATCGATTCTAGCAATGAATTAACCATACCCGGCCCGCATGCAACAGTCGCGGCCATAACACCCATATATGACCAACCCGCTGCTCTCAGACAATCTTTGGACCTCTTCACTGAGTTCCCACAGCTCGTTCGCACATCGAACAATATCTCACCCATGACCTCAAATGTCACACACCATATCCGTAATAAGACGCCTCCCGTCTCTGTAGGACCTTGCCGGTTGACCCCGTCAAACTCGAACTCGCCAGGGCAGAGTTCGAGCACACGTTTGAACTCGGAACAATACGCTCTTTCGAGAGTTCATGGGCCTCACTGTTGCGCATGTTCCCTAAGAAATCAGGTGACTGGCGCCCATGCGGTGATTACCGCAGGCTAAACAAATAAAATAAAGTGGCACGTTGTTTGGACTTCGTCTACCCTTATCTGGATGATATTTTAGTAGCCGGTTCTTCGCAGGAAGAACACCTTACTAGAACGCCTGTCTCAGCATTGTGTCACAGTTAATCCCGCTAAACGCGAACTAGGTGAGGCCATAATAGAATTTCTGTGTCATAAGATCTCAGAAAAGGGAATCGCCGAACACACGGGTAAAGTTAGAGCTAATCGTGAATAATTTGAGCCGAATCCCTTTAAGCAACTTCGTCGTTTTAGTGGTCTTGTCAGCTACTACAGACGCTCCAAACCTCATTGTGCATACATAGTGCAACCAATGACCGATCTTCCTCACGGAGCTGAACACAAATTTCAGTTCACTGAGGCTGCACGCATCGTGTTCGTTAAGCTCAAGGATGCGGTAACCGAACTAGTTCACCTTGCCCATCCTAATCCGAACGCACCACGGTCCATTGTGACCAATGCTTCGGCCACAGTCGTTGGTGCTGTTTTACAACAGCTCGTTGAGGAACAGTGGCAACCTTTAGTTTTCTTCTCCAAACGCTTGCAACCTGAGGAATCCCGCTACAGCATGTTCGGATGAGAATTGCTAGATATGTATTTAGGCATCTGTCACTTCCGCCACTCAATGGAAGGCAGAACCTTTACAGTTTACACCAAACAAACCGTCAGCCTACTCCTTGAACACTCCATCTGGCAGGCGTTCCCCAAGGGAAGTTAGACACCTGGACTATATCTCTCAGTTCACGACTGATATACGAAATGTCTTAGGTGCCGAAAACACTGTCGCGGACGCTCTTTCACGCGTCCATAACCTCAGCGCAACTTCTGACTACAGTATCGATATGACAGCCATGACTGCCGCACAAGCCACTGACTTTGAGATTGAGCATCTTTGCAGAAGGAGCTCTCTCACAATTCAGCCAGTACCTCTGACATCTCCAGAGGGAACGGTCCTCTACGACACTTCACAGGGCACACCTCGTCCTGCAGTACCCTTGTTCTTTTCGCCGCACAGTGTTTGAGACATTGCACAATTTGTCCCATCCTGGCATACGCGCTTCAGTCAGTAAAGTTACTGAACGATCCGTATGGCTCGAGATCAACCATGACGTCCGCAACTGGAGCTGTTCTTGCTTCCAATGTCAACGTGCAAAAGTCCACCGCCACACATAGAGCCCCCACGGTAACTTCCCTTTGCCAGAGGCACGTTTTCATCACGTGCACGTTAATCTGGAAGACCACTTACCATCTTCAAATGGCTCTACTTATCTGTTGACGTGTGTCGACCGCTTCACAAGATGGTCTGCAGCCATACCGCTACCCAACTGCTCATCAGAAACAGTAGCCAGCGCCTTTCTGGAACGCTGGGTGGCACAAATCGGTTGTCCAACAGTGGTGACCACAGATGGTGGATCACACCTTGAAGGACATGTTGCGGCCCTGTTAAATACGTTAGGGAGCAAGGACATCCGAACTACGGCTTACTATCCGGCAGAAAATGGAATGGTCGAGCGTTCCCATTGCCAGCTAAAAGCGGCCCTTAGCGCACATGCTAATCGCCCGTGAGAAGAGCCACCGCCGTTAGTTCTTTTAGGTTCGCGAAACACAGTAAAAGAAGACCTAAACGCTACTGCGGCCGAACTATTTTTTGGTTGCACAATCAGATTACCAGGTGAACTCGTCTCAACTGCACCTGCAGCGCCGAACGATTACGGCAGCTACACAACTGCTCTGACCCACCATCTGTGACAGCTGTGTCCGGTGCAGCCTAGAGAACACTCTTCAGCCGTTAACGTGCACGCAAACTGTCCTTCTGTACGCATGTCTTTATACGTACGGACGAATTGCGGCGACCACTGCAACCCTCATGCACCGGCCCCAATCATGTCCTCCCAAGAGACACAAAAACCGTCACCGTCAGCCGAAACCGCAAACGCGAGGTGGTCTTTGTCTACAGGCTGCAACCAGCATTTGCGGAGGAAACATCAGCCAGGCCTGCGTCGACAAATAGCATTCGTCCCCTGAAACCCACGGTGGAAACAGAAAGCGTCCCGCCCCCGGAACCTCCTGCAGTTGTCATCATACCCCGCAACAACGAGCCCGCCACCACTAGGCATAATCGTCTTGGAAGGGAGCTGCGCAAGCCTGTACGACTTGCAGAGTATGTCAATATCTCTAATTTTTGGAAGTGAGGTTTTTCCAACATAAAAGACTCAACATTCCTATTCACAGATTCGCTAACCTGTTCCACTGAGCTATGAGGTGTGTAAACATAGCATTATTAATTTTGATGCAAAAGAAGAAAAATTAAAGAGAGTTCCACAATTCAAGAGTTGAGTGTCTATCTGCTCATTTCTGGATTTTTGAATAAAGTTGGGCAAACACAAATCGAACAAACTAATTTGATTAGCGCGCATTTTGCAGTTTTCCGATGTATTGTGAAGTCCACAAAGTAAAGGGCAGTGTGTGGGACCAGATTCATACGCCTAATGAACTTTTTCTTTTTTGAGTCTATCAACTGTAGACAGGATAACA
>QNGE01005409.1:3510-44320 GCA_008508345.1 Paragonimus westermani
AGAATTTTCTTCAAGAAGGCGCAAACAAGGGAATCTGACTAGAAACTGCACTCCTCGCGTAGAGTCGTGACAGCTTACAGCAAGTCGCAAGTGGAGGTGACCCCAGGTATAACAAGCGAATTGGAGCATGGGCTTGACAGATCTTGAATATCGGTGTTTCCTGAGTTAGTTGCAGGATTTAGATGATGAAACGTCTCATCACCTCCATTCTTACCTATGTTTTGTCCCCCCTTTTTTTCACAGACATGGTATCGCTCGTTAGAAGGTTTCGTTTCCATTCTCCACCACTGGAACTGGGCATGGCGATCAGATAACCAGCCTGAACGATGCAAGATGGCATCAGCAGTGGTAGTGAAGTCGCACACTAAGCTGACGGTAGCCCGTACCATAGACGTACGGCCTCCCCTGAATTGAGGAGCAGCTCCAATTGTCACAGCAAAGTGAGATCCACGCAGCTAATAGCTTCTGATGACTTCGCACACAGTTTTGGCCTGAAAAGTTAGAAATTATCCCCGCGAGATCTTCAGAGAGTAAAAAGTGAGAATTAGGTCGCCTCCAGGTCCTCAGTGCCTGAGTAGGTAAAGAGCAAAATTTTTTAGGCAAGACATGTAGGTAAAGCCGAGAAGGCCGCTATCCCGTAAAACCGGCAAAATCTGCGCTGTAAACCAGGCTTTTCCGGTCGGTACGATTCTTCTTCTAGCATCGCACGATTGTCAGCTTTTCTGAAATGCAATCACAAAACACCGATATGGCACCGCCTCTTCTAGATGCAACGTCCACGAAAGAGTAATAATTGTGAGAAGAAGTGAGACATTATCGTTACATTACTAGTAGTAAACAGATGAACGTCTGATAAGGCCTTAAATTGCATCCTGGAACAACCTAGAACATCCTAGAACGACAATTGACGAAAGGCGAATAACGACCGCACTCTGACAGAAGAAATGGTCTGACGAGTGTTTGAGGTCCTATTTCAAACAAATATCCACTGTGACTGCTTAGCCCATTTGTAGCTGCAAAAGTGAAGAGTATCCCTGTTATTTCTTCGGAGAAGGGAGAAAAGAAACGACGAGGGTGGTGATAAAGGACTTCGAACCGAGACTCGTATGGAACGTTTCGAAGGCCTACTGCGGCTTTTTGTCGCGGCTCGGTGCATACACTCGAGCGCATTCGTTTATCTCAAGGCCAAAATAAACAACTGAATTAACGTATCCCAGCAATGGTCAGAGATATGTCCCGCGAGGAGTTTGACAAGCCTCCTTGTAAATTCCGGAAAAGGTCCGTTTAATCATGCCCACCTCAATGGGTAGCTTGACTAAAACAAAAGTAGGTACAAAACCAAAATCATAGAAAACGTACAGATGAATGCGACTATCAAAATATCATTTATTATAGTCGATACAACTGCTTTTCCATCATGGTTTGAGGACAAATTGTACAATGGCAATATGCCAAGATTTTCTTAAAACTCATCTTGGCAGCACGCGTTTCCGTTTGCGTATAGTGTTATGAAGACGTTGCTCAAACCTACAACAAGAGACGGACGTGGAAACCCATCGCCGTTGATGGGAAGACACCATTCTTCTGACCATCGGTTGACTGCCTCCGGGTCAGGCTACAAGGTGTCGGGATCATGGGAGTTCCATATTTTCAAGTCAGTCGCGTAAAGAGGGTGACTGGGATTCCTTTCCAGCGAATCAGATGTGAATTAAAAATAGTAATGGATGAAGGACGGATCCTTGTAGTAAGTACGCTCAGATAAGTGCGAGGGAAGAGAAGCCAGAGCAGAGTTTAACATGAAAGGTAGTCATTTGGAAACTGTGCCGTATGCCACCATTTTCTGTAGAAGTTGACTGTGTGGTACCTGGTCAAACGCCTTAGCAAAGTCAAATGAGTTGACGCCTGACATAAAAACATGGCATCTAGCACCCGTTAAACTGTCATAAGAAGCAACATGTTTGCTAAGTGTGACCTATTTTGTACGAATCCGTGCCGAGATGCAGTGTCGTTCAGAAGGTGCTTCAGAACAGCTAGTTGAAGAGGGCATTCAAAGAAATTGCACGGATTACTCGTCAAATTGATTGGTCGATAGCTGACAGAACATTGCCGATCACCGGACTTATAAATGGGGATGAAGGCAGTCTCCACCCACCCACTGAGAAGGATACCAGTGGAAGTAGCCGAAAAGAAAAACTCATGAAATTGTTATGACCCGCTTGTCCGTGATAACGAGCAATGGCTAGCGCAGAAACATACGAACTACGGAAACGCAAGACAGCTTGTAGCGACTGTAATAAATGATATTTTGATAGTCGCATTCATGTGTACATTTTCTATGATTTTGGCTTTGTACCTACTTTTGTTTTAGTCAAGCTACCCATTTTGTAACATCCGTCCCGGGGCTAAAACACAACTCGCTCTGTGCCTCGCTAGCTTGACGTGTCTCTCTGTGCCCTCTATTTTTCAGGTTCGGTAATGATATATACGAAGTCAACGCGCTGAGACTTGGCTTTTCATTGTCGATCGATTGTCGATAGTGTTAACTGACAGAGTTTCATTTTGTTGGATCAGTTCCAACAATTGGTGAGCCCCAAATTAATTTGAACACGTGGTTACACTTTGCCGTTTTTCAATGAGTCCCTTCCGTGTCGTTATTTTGCCTTGTAACTTCGGAAGGATTTTTTTGCTCGTTATATATTTTCTTTATATTATTTTTATATCACCGGTTTATTTATATATCGCTGCGTAACCATCACTAGTCATACCCATATCAGCCAACGATTCTAAGCCGCTTGTGCACCCCACGGTAGCCATATTACTGGTAGTCCCACCATTCTAAGAGATCGACCCGATCTTGTGGTTTGTACACCATGAGACAGAATTCTACAATAATCGAGTGTCTTCCGACCGAGCTAAATTCAGCCAATTAGTAGCTCGTTTGCCGAGGGAGGTCACGACACAGCTCCGAGATGTGTTAGTGAACCAACCCACAGAGAATAGCTACGAAACCCTTAAGGAAGCTGTAATAAAGCGAGTCACCCCATCGGAAATAACTCGTCTGAAACAGCTATTTAGCGAGCTAAAGCTAGGCGACAAACGCCCCACGACCCTACTTCGGGAAATGCAACAATTTCTGGGCAGGTCGCACATGGACGAGTCTCTCCTGCGCGAACTATGGATACAGAGACTACCGGAGACGGCGCAGGCGATCGTATCTATCGCGAGATAACAGCCTTTAGCGGAGGCAGCAGAGATAGCCGACCAGGTAGTGGAACGTTTTCAACCGCTCCTCAACCAGGTTACCACCCCAATCCACGCACCAAGTCAGATGAGAGATGTACCGTCACATAATGAAGGCGGCCCATCTACGTCAGCACCTAACGTAGAAGCATTGTGGGCTGAAGTCGCAGCTTTGCGCCGCAATTTCAGTAGAATCTCTTCAGGTCGCCCAACACGCCGGCGACCTAGAAGATCGCCCAGGCGCACAACGTCGTAATCAAACGACGGCTACTGTTGGTACCACCAACGCTTCGGTGCGCGATCCATTAGGTGTGTTAAACCGTGCACTTATCTAACGACCAAGCAGGGAAACTTCCACGCCGGCCCGTAATGGCAATTAACGTCGTCGGCGTTGCACCTTGTCGCCCCATATTCGTGAAGGATGTAGATACGGGAAACACGTTCTTGGTTGACACAGGAGCGCAGGTTAGTGTATTTCCGTCTACAAAAGACGAGGTGTCACACCCTTGCAGCCCACAACTCCGTGCGGCAAACGGCACTGCTATACCTACTTATGGGCAGCGTTCCTTAACTCTTAATCTTGGCCTCAGGCGGACATTCCGCTGGGTGTTCACAGTTGTCGCGGTACCTTCGGCTATAATCGGCATCGATTTTCTCCGACATTTCGACCTTCTGGTTGATACGAGACACCGTCTGTTAATTGATTCTAACACCCAACTAAGCATACCCGGCACGCATGCAACAGTCGCAGCCATAACACCCATGAATGCCCAACCCGACGCTTCCAAACAATTTGTGGATCTCTTCATTGAGTTCCCACAGCTTGTTCGCACATCGAACGATATCCCGCCTGTGACTTCCAATGTAACACACCATATCCGCACTAAGGGACCCCCCGTCTCTGCACGACCTCGCCGGTTGGTTTCCGACAAACTCAAACTCGCCAGGGCAGAGTTCGAGCACATGCTTGAACTAGGAATAATACGCCATGCCGAGAGTCCATGGGCCTCACCGTTGCACATGATCCCTAAGAAGTCAGGTGACTGGAGCCCATGCGGTGATTACGCGGGCTAAACAAAGCAACCGTCCCTGACAAATATCCAATCCCACACATGCAGGATTTAACGACTTGCTTACATGTAAAACCATATTCAGCAAGATTGATTTAGTGCATGCATGTCACCAGATCCCGTTAGCCAAAGAAGACATACCCAAAACCGCAGTTATAACCCCCTTGGGCTTTTTTGAATTTCTTCGAATAACATTTGGCTTGAGCAACGCAGCTCAAACTTTCCAACGCTTCATACATAAGGTGACACGTGGTTTGGACTTCGTCTACCCTTATCTGGATGATATTTTGGTAGCCAGTTCTTCACAGGAAGAACACGTCACTCATCTCCGCACCTTACTAGAAGGTCTGACCCGACACGGTGTCACGGTAAATTCCACTGAATGCGAATTAGTTAAGGCTACGATATAATATTTGGGCCATGAGTTCTCAGAAAACGGAATCACCGCACTCACGGATAAAGTTAGTTGTTCGTGAATACCCTAAGCCAAATTCCTTTAAGCAAATTCGTCGTTTCAGTGGTCTGGTCAACTACTACAGACGCTTCATACCTCATTGCGCGCACATAATGCAGCTAATGACTGATCTCCTCCGCGGAGGTGAACGCAAATTTCAGTTCACCGAGGCCGCACGCGCGGCGTTCGGTAAGCTCAAGGATGCGGTTGCCAAACTAGCTTTCCTTGCCCGTCCTAATCCGAACGCACCATTGTCCATTGTGACCGATGCTTCGGACACAGCCGTTGGTGCTGTTTTACAACAGCTCGTTGAAAAACAATGGCAACCTTCAGCTTTCTTCTCTGAACGCTTACAACCCGCGGAATCCCGATATAGCACGTTCGGTAGAGAATTGCTAGATATCTGTTCAGGTATCCGCCGTTTCCGCCATTCAGTGGAAGGCAGGACCTATGCTGTTTACACCGAACATAAACCGTTAACCTGCTCATTAAACACTTCATCGGACAGGTATTCCCTAAGGGAAGTTGGGCACCTGGACTATATCTCTCAGTTCACGACTGTTATACGACATGTCTCAGGCGCCTAAAACACTGTCGCGGACGCTCTCTTACGCATCCATAGCCTCAGCGCAGCTGCTGACCACAGTATCGATTTGGCAGCCGTGGCTGCCGCAAAAGCCACTAACCCTGAGATCGAGCATCTTCGCCAGAAGAGCTCTCTCACCATTCAGCCAGTACCTCTGACATCTTCAGAGGGGACAATCCTCTGCGACACTTCACAGGGCACACCCCGCCCCGTAGTGCCTGCACCTTTTCGCCGCGCAGTGTTTGAAACACTGCACAATTTGTCTCACCCTGGCATGCGCGCTTCAGTCGAACTTGTCACGGAACGATTCGTAGGGCTCAAGATAAACAATGACGTCCGCAACTGCAGTCGTTCTTGCCTACGATGCCAACGTTCCAAAGTTCACCGTCACACAAAGAGTCTCCATGGTACCTTCCCTTTGCCAGACGCACGTTTGCACCACGTGCACGTTGATCTGGTAGGCCCCTTACCACCTTCAAATGGCTCTATTTATCTGTTGACGTGTGTCGACCGTTTCGCAAGATGGCCTGCAGCCATACTGCTACCCAACTGCTCATCAGAAACAGTAGCCAGCGCCTTTCTGGAACGTTGGTTGGCACAATTCGGTTGTCCAGCAGTGGTGACCACAGATCGTGGATCACACTTTGAAGGATATTTTGCGGCCCTCTCAAATACGTTAGGAAGCAAGCACATTCGCACTACAGCTTACCGTCCGGTAGCAAATGGAATGGTTGAGCATTCCCATCGCCAGCTGAAAGCCGCCGTCAGTGCACATGCTAATCCTTCTTGGAAAGAGGCACTCCGGTTAGTTCTTTTAGGGTTGCGAAACACAGTAAAAGATGACCCGAACGCTACTGCAGCCGAACTAGTTTTTGGTTGCACAATTAGATTACCAGGTGAACTCGTCTCACCTGCACCTTCAGCACCGTACGATTACGGCTGTTATACAGCTCGTTTGGCGCATCACATGCGAAAGCTGCGTCCGGTGCAGCCTAGAGAGCACTTTTCAACCGTGCACATCCACGCTAAGCTATCCTCTTGCACGCATGTCTTTCTACGTACGGACGAATTACGGCGACCACTGCGACCCTCATACACCGGCTCATATCGTGTCCTCGCAAGAGACACGAAAACCTTCACCATTGGCCGAAACGGCAAACGTGGAGTAGTCTCTGTCGACAGGTTGAAACCAGCATTTACGGAAAAACCAACAGCCATCCCTGCGTCGACAAATAGCGTTTCACGCCCGAAACAGTAGTCTCCGTCGACAGGCTGAAACCAGCATTTACGGAAGAAAAATCAGCCATCTCTGTGTCGACAAATAGCGTTCCAAGTCCGAAAGCCCCGGTGGCAGCAGAAAGCGTTCGGCCCCCGGAACCCCGTGCAGTTGCCAGTACTCCCCCAACTCCGACACCTGCTTCCACTACCTCTAGGTATAATCGTCTTGGTAGGGAGCTGCGCAAGCCCGTACGGTTTGCAGAGTATGTGAACATTTCTCATTTTTGGAAATGAAGTTTCTCCAACGTAAACATGCCAACATTCATATACATCGTTTGGTNTCCAACGTAAACATGCCAACATTCATATACATCGTTTGGTCCCCCTGCTCTTCTGAGCTGTGGTATGTGTGGACTTAACGGTATTATTTTTTATACAAAAAAAGAGAAAAAGTTCTCAGTTGGAAGCCGAATGACTATCTGCTCACGTGTGAATTTTTAGATAATTTTGCACGCAAGAAAGGACTAAGACTTTTGGTTCCCACGCTTTTGCAATTTTCAGATGCATCGCCAGGTCCACAAACAAATGGCATTGTTTGGAATTAGGTTTATCCGCGTACTAATTCTTTTNCTGTGTAATACTCACTAGCCTTCTGGTGGAAAACTATGTAGCGACTTTAATAAATGATATTTTGATAGTCGCATTCATGTGTACATTTTCTATGATTTTGGCTTTGTACCTACTTTTGTTTTAGTCAAGCTACCCATTTTGTAACATCCGTCCCGGGGCTAAAACACAACTCGCTCTGTGCCTCGCTAGCTTGACGTGTCTCTCTGTGCCCTCTATTTTTCAGGTTCGGTAATGATATATACGAAGTCAACGCGCTGAGACTTGGCTTTTCATTGTCGATCGATTGTCGATAGTGTTAACTGACAGAGTTTCATTTTGTTGGATCAGTTCCAACAATTGGTGAGCCCGAAAATTTCGAACGTTCCGCTACAGTCCTCTCTTGCGTCTTGGTGAGTTCGTTCCTCTACATACTTGCATGTATACTGCCTCTATTGACGTACACGTAATCAAATGTTTTTCTCTGTGCGTGTATACGTCCGGCATGTGAGCATCTATATTTCCTCAATTTGGCTTAATTAGTTATTATTGGTGTCTGAACCGCGTAATCACTACCCCCTGTCGGAAGTTCTACCTAAGCAGCCTCCGCGTTGACACTAATGTTCTAGCGGTCTCTCAGTTCCTTGAAAATGACTCTCTCTGGTTTGATTACTTATGAGCAGAATTTTCCAACAACGGAATTTTGTCTGATCAAACAAGGTTCTGTCACTTGTTTAGTTTCCGGGCGAAGTTACCCCACAGCTCCGCGAAGTTATAGTGAACCAACCGTATAGCTCAAATACGAGACCTTTTATAAAAAAGGAGTAGTTGCTAACCGAAAAGACCCGAGTACAGAAATTTTCCACGACCTCAAGCTAGATGATAAACGCCCTAAAACGCCGCTAGTGCAAACGCAACAAATCATCGGCAACTCTCACATAGACGTAGCCCTCCGGAACTTCTGGCTTCAAAGATTGCTAGAAGCCACGCAAGCAATAGTTTCCGTTGCATGTTCACAAACTCTTGCCGAGACAGCAAAAATGGCTGATCAAGTAATGAAACCTTTTCAGCAACTAGATTGCTCGAGTGTACCACAATCTACTACACGTTCTAAAGTAGGCACATATGGGTCCCGACAAGGTGGTTACCTTATACGTGGTCTATCAGACACTGAGGCGCACGACTTAGGCAAACAAACTAGAACGCCACCAATAACACCGCAACACGCGCTTAAAATTATCCGCAGGCAGTAAATGCTGACGTTACTGCTGACCGTTAATTAGTAAGCTTGTGAAATTGTCTGAATGCTGGCAGATGGAATATTCCGGAAAGTTTAAGACAGGCTTATGGTGCTGTGGAAAATATTTTTGTTTTGATGTGTGAAAGATTTCCATCAAGAACGCCGAGATGTCGCGTTAATTGTATAGCGAACCAGGTTGATGAGGTAGCTCAAATGTTGTGATTCGTTAGATAAAAGAAGTTCGCAATATTTCGTGAACTAATTGCTGACAGTTGATAAATGCGAGTGTTTATGACCATGTCCACGTGAAAGTAGAAATCACCAAAATTTGGGAGCGCTGTGGGTAATCAGATAAGACTGCAGCTGATTATTTCGAAGTATAGTGTGGACAAGTCGGCGTGGTCCTTAGTTACTGACCATTTTAATCGGGCGTGAGCTGATTCGGCACTACTGAGGCAAAGAAATCGGTGGGCTCATGAAGTTACATGAACCCGTAGGAAGCGAAACCTCACATGCTTTCCAAAGGGTAAGGTGGTCGGACGGGGAAGGAAGCAGGTTACTGCTTGGAGCTTTTAGGGGTGACGCACTGAAAGCTATGCTTGACGGTCAGCCCATGTGTACCCTATAATCACAATGCAACGACATGAAAATGATACGGAAGTGCCAAAATGCATTTATCACATGTACATCATTATCTCGAATATACCTTCTAGTTTTCAGCGGCCCCCTTGTTTTCGATTCTGCTTCAGTAGAAGTCTTCTTGCTGTGTTCGCGGGTCCTAAGTTAAGCGTTGCGTAACCTGCTAGGTAGGGAATCACTTGCCGTTGCCAGTGAAGTCCGTGAAATTATCATCTATATCGGCTTCTAAGTGAGTTCGTCTGAATGGTGATTACAAGGTTAATTAGAAAACACCTGGTACCTCACAGCATCCCAAACATGGCATTATGTCGCACCAAAAGGCCATTCGTGCTGTCCGTATTTGTGCCGCCATTTCATCCAGAACGAACGTTCTCACACGCATGTGGTCTCCCCTCACCTCTCGAAATGTTCTGAAAAAATGACGCGGGGCAGCGCATCTCTGGCTTCAAACATAGGCATATATCCCGAGTTGTTCATGACCCATCCCGTCTGCAACCAGACACCGATGTAGCCTCAAGCTAAAGCGACGAAATTGGAGTGATAGAGGACCTACTTGTGGCGGTTGGTCCCGTGCGTGGTATTCGCGTTTACCACATCACATGTAGTGCTAATTCCTGAATTCGTACGCCCGGAGTTTCCCCAACCTTATGTTACCGTGAATCGGAGGTCTCAGGGAGAAAACGAGGAATCTGCAAACAAACTTTATGCATTGATCTACTCAACGTTCACAACAGAGTTCAACGTAACAATTAAGGGGTGCTAGGGAGCTGGACGTGAGTGCGCCTTGAGCATGACCGCACAGCAGCCGCCAGAGAGGAAGAGTGCGTCGACGGAAAATTCCAGTCGACCTTCAGAATTAAACAAGCGTTAGACTGGTTAAGCGGCGTTCCTAACGGTAATAGCTCAACATTGTTATCCTAGTGAATGTAACCTACAGCGGTAGAGGTGGTGCGGATTCATTATAATATTAATGGTATATTTCTCGACGCATTGGTGAGAAACACACTCAGGAGAGCGTGATCAACGTAATGATTTTTAAGCATATACATATTTGGAAACCAAATTTGACAATTGTTCAACGAGCCAGCTTTGTGAGCAGAGCAACAAAACAGACAAAAACAGGCATTATGTGAAGGGAAAATTCAAGTCTTGGCAGGAAAATTGAGCTTCATGGTTCTGAGAAGATAGTGCTTAGGGTATGCACAATTCGATAAAATAATTGATTTTTTGCATCGATTTGGACTCCACGAGGTGATTGCCGGCATGATGCTCAAGGTCGTGCCAGAAAACAGTGGTTGGAGGATGGAGAAGATGTATTGGAGAAGAATTTGACAATTATTCCATGTAGATAATCCAGAAAAAATGTGCAGAAAATTTTTCATAATGTGGGCGAGGTGGGGACGCATATACTTTTGCGGGGAACGCATGGACTACTCGACCGGACGTCATTTGTCACTCAAATTCCTAAGAATTCCGAGGAGCTCGCGATATGCACAACCATTGCGGAATTTTAAGAGTCCGGGCGAGGTGGGATGTTATCTCGCGCGAGATGCATCAGTGAAACCAAGAATGGGGAGAGGAGTTATGCGATAATCGGGATAACGTGTAACTGATCATGCGATCTATGACGAACAATTGAACAAGTGATATTCTGACATAACCTCCTATGTGACGTTGATAGCATTGTGTTGATTGATGGAATATATATATCACATGCGAACACCTGCTATTAACTAACGCGAAAGGAGACCGATTATAAGCTATTCTTAGTGTACGATTATTGCCGAATTTAGATGTCCATTATCGTCGTACAGACGGTATATAGAATGAAAAGAATGTTTGACAGTAACGAGAGGTTGCCAGGTGGTCTATCATGGGAGAATAAGGAAGAGTTGCGACTCGATGTTATTATGCTTTTTTGGAATGATTTTAGTATGTCCATCTTCTGCAGGGTGGTTTACAACTCAGACACACAAGCTATCAACAAGTATGGGGTAAGAGTGTGCCAGGATGTTTGGGTTGTTACTAACGAGCATGTACATTGACACCTATACGTGTTGACTATAGACATGTTATCGTGTTCACTGGCAAGTCTCAAAGTACAAGATCTATCCTGAAAGCGGTAGTTTTGGTCGGTTCGAGGGGTGCGTGACTTAACACCACGCAACACAGAGGGTTTTTCGTTAGATGTTATTAGGTCCGTTTTCAAAGATAACGTTCTCAGACAAGTAGAGCTTGAAAATGGACAGGACTTTTGTCATTTTTAGGAAAGTTTCTAAGTTTCGTTTGAATTGGTTATATGCTTACTGGACCTAATTGCACACGGGAGTTTGTTCCAAGTGTAGGAATATTTTACTAGGGAAAAGTTTGAACGCAGATTTTTCCGAGATTTTAGAGGTGCTAAAGTGAAGTCCTTGTTTCTGAGTTTATTCTTCGGCCTGTGTTGTAAGCCAGTCGCGAAGCTCACGGTGAATTTACTGCCATAGGCCAAACTATACATGAGTGAAAGGTTGAGCTTGAGTCGCCGTTACCAGAGAGGATCAGGTGCAAGCATCCTGCAGCGTTCTCTGTAGCTCAGAGAGGATGAATAACCCAATAAGTTTTTCGTGAGTGCACGTTAAAGGATTTCCGAAGTGAGCCTATCAGACTTGCGCAGGTGGCCAAATATGGACGTGCAGTACTCAAACTGGGGTCATACGCATAGTTTATAAAGGTGCAACCGTGCAGCAGGTAGGAAGAACGAGTGTTTGATGTAACCTATCGTCCGTCTGGTTTTAGCGACTAGGAAAGATATACGTTCTGCGAAGTTGAGTGAGTTTGAGTAGCGCAAACCCAGGTCACGTACTGAGTTGACGGTTGATATGCTGTGACCGTCCAGTATTATAGAGCCATTTGGTACGTTACAACCATGCACAACGATAGTGGATTTATTGGCTGAAAGTTTTATCAGTCAAGTTTGACACCAAATCTCTAAAGACATGAGGTCCTTCCGGATATTTTCCAAACATGCATTTAGATTGCCTGGAGGGAAACTGTAAACAAGTTTGACATCGTCAGCGAATAGGAATGGCTTGCCATGCTTGATAAATTGACATACATCTTCTATATATATGAGGAAGAGTAACGGTCCCAGAACACTTCCTTGTATCACCCCACCAGTAACTGGTCCGGGCGTTGAGCTATTGTCTCCTATTTTCACTGGTTGTGCGCGGCCTGTAAGGTATCACGAAAACCAGCTAAGCATTGGATCACGTATACCAAAGGATGCTATTTTGAGCAGGAAACGCTTATGAGGCACGCGATCAAAAGCCTTTTCCATGTCCAACAGCATAATGATAATCGCCTCACCGGCGTCAGTAGATTCTGTCACATGGTCAAGTAATTCAAGCTGGCATGTCATGCAAGAACGCTCGTTGAGAAACCCATGCTGGGAGTGGTTTCTAAGGTTTCGTGATAACGAGAATTCGACCATGCGACATTTTATTATTTTTCCAACACCCTAGAACAAATTGAGGTATGGTTAACGGGACGATAATTGCTGACATTATGTCGCGAGCCACTTTTATAGCGGGGCTTAATTGTAGAGTTTTTCCACTGAAGAGGGAAGAAACCCGATGTTAGAGAAAGTGTATAAATATTAAGCAGAAGTAGGGGGATGTCTTTTCTTCCATGGTTCAGAGCAACAGGATGAATGCCATCATGACAAGCTAGGTGAGAAGGTTTGATAATAGCTAACTGATAGCGTATGAACCATGCATCAACAGGGATGTGGCTTATACAGCTACAAGCAAAACTGCGATACCTATGCCAGCACATTAACTTTGATGCTAGTGGTTTGTAGTAAATTTACATTCACAAGGTGATGTGAACCGGCGTGGTGGTACTGACAAAGCAACTCTCACGTGACGCGAAGTGAAGAATTTTGGGGGCGTCGGAGGTGATCTCACTACACACATCACTTGCTGCTTCTGTGCGAAGTATATGTGCGTGTATCCAGTATTGTCGTCTCTGATGACAGTGCGTCGTTTTTTCTATATGATTAAGAATTTGTGGCAGATTTTCTACAATGATGTAGGGTTTCCCCAATTATCATCGAGGATTCAACTGATGACAGATGCTGCAAATATCCGTGGACCTTATATACTTCCCATAAACATCCGCAGCATTCTCCTTCAACTCGGCAAGTGGTGTGTTGTACTCGAACTTATGCCTCCAGTCGTACCCTTTCCGTGGACCGACAACCTGTTGGTTGCCCGTCGTACAGGAGGTCAGTTATGACGTGGTTGATCTCTAATTTGTAAGAGCTTACAACCAATCCGTTTTTTCTCCTGAAAACGTTGGAGCGTGTTTGGCAGCATGTAGCACGGGAACTGTGCGGTGTGATGTAGCTGAACTAAACTCACTGAACACATCGTAATCCACGGCTCTGGCACTTACGCCGCTCGTATATTATTCGCCAGTACGCCATCTACCACGTAAATTCAGCAACAGTCACACTCACATTATCATATTTCAAGCTTCATTTTTCTCTCTCAACCAAGCACTACGAAACACTGTGATCCTTCATACATTTATCTAACTAACTTCTGAACTCAATAAAGCCAAAAACTTCCCGACCTCCGGAGGCACCTTTGAAGCTCTGTACATAATCCATAACCTAAAATGGAATGTAGGACGAAATTGACTTCTTCTACATTAGGCCGAAAGAATTTGCATCAAGGTCTATCCCTTCAAATTTACGTATCACGCATCATTTATTAACATGAAACGGTCAAATATTGAGCACACATGAAAAACCACTTCACAGGAAGAAGCATTTACACAGTCACAACACTAACTATTGATAATTCCGATCTCCACGCTTAACGAAAGACAAACCGATTGACGATCGATTAAAACGAAAACTCTCAGCCCTGGTAATTCTTTCTGTCATCTAAATCAACGATTTTCGGATTCCTGGACGACGCCACCAAAACATTACCCGATATTCACTGATGTATCATTTAATTGCCGTCAAACGGCAGATTTTGCTTCCTACGGATAACTTCCCGCTGCCCAGTTCATAGTTCATCCGTACGCGCTTGCTGGTCTTGACCGTGCGTTACATTTTCAACAGACAAGCGTGAAGACGGAAGCTGGGATTCGGGTAAGAGCATTTAGGTAACAAACGACACCTAACATACGGATTATCCAGTGGAAGTGGACATACTGATTAGTGTCTCTCGCAGGAGTCCACCAGTCGGTGATCAGTTGACATGACGTTGGCAGTGTGCTCTGTAGGGAAATGAAAAATAGAATGTTGGACAAATGAAACAAAGTGGCTTACTTCGTGCTTATTTCGAGTTCTCGCTACACTACACCCTCGTTAATGAGGTAACGTCCCGGTACCACTCTACGCCCTTCGGAACCTCAACTACCGCTCCGATACTTGGTACCTCCTCTGATATCGCTGCTTCTCTTGATATCACAACCGATTTTAGTTAGTTGAAGTGCACGACTATGGGCTTCTGGATTTTGTCTGAACTTCGAACTTAACATAGTGTATCATTGAGCAACCGTTCGACTACAAAAGAACCACTTCACTCACGGTGTAGTTTAGCGCTTGTTACAAGAGTTGGGGCGTCTGCATGCGGGTAGACTGGCTGGAAATTCCATCTGAGTGCGAAGGCTTCGATCAAATGTGAGTGATGGTCAAACTGAAGATAAACCAAATCCCCGACATCTCATCGGTAAGGTAGACTTTTGCACTAACTAGCAAAGGGGCTCTGTGTGCGTTTTTGCCATAATGTTCTTTATGCCGTCATCATACTGCCTTTAAATGACGGCGGGCTAGTCAATGATGTCTAACAATTGAGTCTCGTAGAGATATTACGTACCCTGTAGTTAGCATGAGTATCCTTCCGACGTGGCTTGTAAATCTGATGACAGTCAAAGCTCCCGACCAGTCCACAAGGGGGTCGGTGCTTGGTTGGTGGAAGAGTGGACCGTGCTCCGATACGTCATCAAGCATTGTGGTAGTGTCTCACCCGATTGTTGAACGTTGTCCACAAATGCCTTCATCAGTCCTTCAGTGTGTGGTTGGTGCGCTCGACAACTCCGTCTCCCTGTCTTATCTATCTTCATGGGCTTACGTAGTCCATGCATACTAGCGCGTTCAAAAGTGGCACGTTTTTCAGAGTGCAGAGGCCCAGGAGCTCCTTAGTTGCTGGAAATGGCTTTGGCAACCGATGTAGCATCAATCGCCGACGATGGCACAAATTCCGCCCACTGTGTGAAATGATCCATCATTACAAGGATATACCTTTTCCCTTGGCATGTGTCTGGCAGCAGTCCCATTAAGTCAATGTCGACAGCCTAATCTGGGTATCCAGTCAGTAATGGGAGTAAAGAAGCCCTGTAGTGTAGGTTTGGGTTTTTGAACGTCGAACAAAACGCATAGCTGCAGCAAAAATGTGCGATATCTCTTGTTGCCTGCACTGCTTCGTCCAACTTACTTTGCCCAGCATGTTCTGGTTCTTGGTGGAGGGCCTATAGCTCTTTGATAACTTCTGTTTGGGGAACGATTGCGCGTCTATTATATGTGGATCCGCATTGCACGTCGAGGGTATCTTCTGCCATCACAGGTGTTCCCATAGGGCTCACAAGCATCGAGTCTCCCAGGTGCAACCTGCAGGCTCTTTACTCGTCGGTCTGCTTCTACTCAGTGATCTCTCCCATGAATCAACGCCAGATCGGGATCATCCCTCTGCAATTCATCCCTCCAGTTTGTTCTGTACTGTGGACTAACCACTGCAAAGTGTTGCGTAATGCAAGAAGGACATTCCCTATGAGCACGTTGTGATCCCCGAGACAGTAGGCATACAGTCCTGTGCCGTCTTCCCTAATGGTGGTAGCGATCGAACGCATACTCTTGTAAGTACTCATGTCAACGGGCAATCTGGCCTTCTGAATCGCGGAAATTCCTTTTCCCCGTCAACGATTAGTGGTTAGTCCGTACGGTCAACTTTTCCCAGGCAGTTGGTGATGTTTCAAAAACAACACTAGTGCTAGCATCAGCTTTCTCGTGGTGCAGTAATTTTCTCGTTCATTGCAGAATCTGCTTCCGTGTGCGTTCACTTGCTCCTTTTCCTTCTCAATTTTGTGAAAAAATAGTGCTTCGAAACCATGATCACTCCCATCAGTATATACTATTAACTCGCCAGCCTATCTGGAGAAATGCACGGAAGCTAGTATTTGAGACTGACACAACGCCTTCCGCAAATGGTCAAAACTCCGTTGATGCGTCTCCGTCATAAAGAACTCGCAATCTTCTTTCAGTGGGGCATTCAGAGTTCTCAAAACCCCTTAAAAATCGTGGGCAAATTGCCCATAGTACGAGGATAGCCCCGGGAAACTCTCTAATTCACTAACGGCCGGTGGTATTGGCCGTTGCTCCACCTGAGTCGTCTTGGTGTGATCTGTTCGGATGCGGTCCTTAAATGTGATGTGAACCAAAGCGTTGACTTCCTTCTGCATCAGCCTGTACCTAGCCGAGTTTAAATTGGGGCCAACTTAATAATAATAATAATAATAATAATGGTATATTTCTCAACCCATTTGTGAGAGACACGCTCAGATAAGCGTGATCAGTACACACATTTTAACGTGAACTACATACCGTACACATAGTTGTTAATTGTACAAGACACCAATTATGGAAATACAGTAATAAAACGGACAAAATAATACAGGAAAACTCTAGTTTATGAAGAGGCAGATGGCTCACTTGCTTCTGAAACAATAGCTTCCAAGGTTTTCAATATTCGATAAAATGTTAAGTTGTTACATCAACTGTTGCTTGACAAGGCTAACGTTGGCCTTGTGTTCAAGGTCATGCCAGAAAAAAGATTTTCCAGGATGGAGAAAATGAATAGTCGAATAATTTCGCCATCAGTTGATGTGGATGGCCTCGGAAAAATGTGTAGAAACTTTTGGGAAGATGAAGGAAGATAGATGGGTACCAATTTTTCCGCAGAAATGGACGATCTTCTGGACTGAACTCCGTTATTTCCTCAAATCGACGGAATTTCACGAATTGTCCAACCAGTACGGGATTTTGATTTTCCGGACGTTATGTAATGTTGTTTCGCGTTATAATTTATCGTGGAATCAAGAATGGAAGGCAAAATTACGTGATAAGCAGAACGTAAAATGGTCATGTGAAGTATGACGAATGGTGGAGTCTGATATTTTCTGGCTAAATCTTTTATATGGAATTTACACCTTTGTGCTGGTTAATAAAATATATATCTCTAGAAAATAATTGTTGCCGTATAACGCGAAAAGTGATCGAATCACAGATTATCCTAGTGTATGACTACAGCCGAATTCCGATATCAATTTAGTATGTACGGCAGTTATGTAGAATGGAAAGATGTTTAGCAACACGGAAAGATTATCAGGTTGTCTGTAGAATAGGAAGAGGCACGTATTTATATGTAATCATATGAGGCGAACAGGTTAAGTTATATATATTCTCTAAACCGTTTTAACTTGCACAGCTATTGCGTGGTGGCTAATAGCTATACAGAGCTGATAATCGTTGAGTATGGAGTAAGAGTACCGGGATGGTTTGGTTACTACTAACGGGGATGTTTAAGATGCCATATGTAGTTTTGCTATGTAGCTGCAATTTTCGACAAAGCTGTGTACAGGATCTATCCTGCTGGAGAAATGATAAGTTTCGAAATGAGGAATTTCTCAAATGGCTAAATTGATAGCTTTGATCGGTTCGAAGTGTGTGTGGCGTTACATCCTGTGGTATAGATTCACCCTCCGTTATTATTAGATTAGATCTGATGGTTAGATGTTATTAGGTCCGTTTTGAAAGATATCGTCTTCAGGCAGGCAGAGTTTGAAGATCAACATGACGTTCTTTAATGTTAGGAAAGTTTCTAGGCTTCGTTTGAATTGATGTATATTCTTACTGGTTCTAATTGCATGTGGGAGTTTGTTCCAAATGTAAGTATATTTCACTAGAAAAAAATTTGAACGGAGTTTTCTACGGGATTTAAGAGTTGCCAAAGTGAACTCTTTGTTCCTGATGTTGTATTTTGAGCTATGTTGAAGGCGAATCGCGAGTTTTACCTTAAATTTATTGCTATAAACTAGATTATACATGAGCGCAAGGTTTAGCTTGAGACGCCGTAGCCAAAGAGGATCCAGTTTAAGCGTCTGGCATCGTTCTCTGTAGTTCAACGAAGGCGGATAACCCACTAAACCTTTCGTAAATGCACGTTGGAGACTTTCCAGAGCTAGCCTATCAGACTTGCGCAAGTGACTATATATGAACGTGCAGTACTCAAGCTGGGGTCGTACGCACAGCTTATAAAGATGCAGTCGAGCTGCAGGAAAAAAGAATGAGTGCCTGATGTATCCAATCGTTCGCTTAGTTTTAGCTACTAGGAAAGAAATGTGTTCAGCAAAATTGAATGAGTTTGAGTAACGTATACCTAGGTCGCGGACTGAGTTGGCAGTTGGAATAGCATGACCATCCAGCTTTATAAAGTCCTCTGGTATATGACAACCGTGTGTGACAATGGTGGATTTATTGGCTGAGAATTTCATCAGCCAGGTTTGACACCAAGACTCTAATGACATGATGTCTTCCCGTATATTTCCTAAAGAAGAATTGAGATCGCCAGTAGGAAAAGTATAGACAAGTTTGATGTCATCAGCGAATAGGAATAGTTTGCCATGTTTGATAACTTCACATATATCATCTATATACATAAGAAAGAGCAACGGTCCCAGGACGCTTCCTTGAATCACTCCGCTGGTGACTGGTCTGGGCGTTGAGCTGTTATCTCCTATTTTCACTGTTTGTGTGCGGTCCACAAGGTATGAAGCAAACCAGCTAAGTAATGGGTCACGTATACCGAAAGATGCCATTTTGATCAGAAGGCGCTTATGAGGCACACGATCAAAAGCTTTTTGCATATCCAGGAGTATGATAACAACTGCATTCCCTGAATCAGCAGATATTGTAACATGATCAAAGAATTCCAGCTGACACGTCATGCACGAACGTTTGCTGAGGAACCCATGCTGGGATAGGTTTATAAGCTTTTGTGATAATAAGAATTCAACCATGCGACATTTTATTATCCTTTCCAATACTCTGGAACAAATTGAAGTATGGTTAATGGGACGATAATTGTTGATGTTCTGTCGTGAGCCACCTTTGTAACGGGGCTGAATTATAGAATTTTTCCATTGGAGTGGGAAGGAACCTAACGATAGAGAAAGTGTATAAATATTAAGCAAAAGGAAAGGGATGTCATCCCCTCCGTGTTTGAGAGCAACAGGGTGTATACCCTCTGGACCAGGTAGGTAAGAGGGTTTGATAGTAGCTAACTGAGAGCGGATTTTTACTGCATCAACAGTAACGTGGCTTAGGAACGTGTTTGTTTTTACAGGGAGAGGTGAGGGCAATACATTTTCCTCAATGTTGAAGGAAGCAGCAAAATACGAATTGAAGGCTTCGCAGATTGTTACGGGATCATCTACGGTAGTTTTGTTCTGTAATGTAACTACTGAGATAATAGGGTCTCTTGTACAGTTTCTGCGTTTAAATAACTGCATCAACTCAAAGCTCTTCTCTTTGCTGTTCAATGCACGTTTTTCTTCATTCTGATGGAGCATTTTGGTCCTAGTTTCTATCGTGTCAAACATTTTGTGCATTTGAATAATAAGGGAGAAGTCTTGTGTTTTTCGATATCGTGATTTCAGATTTTGGAGCTTACGTTCCTCTTTTGGAGTGAGGGTCCAGTTTTTACCACACACTCTACGGCGTTTCGATTTTTCCGGGGCTAAAATGTTCATACAAAATCTGAAGTGTTCTGTAAATACTTCGGTTGCTATACTAGGGTCAGAGGTCAGAAAGAATGTGTCCCACACCAATGACCTCAACAGAGTGGCGAACGTATTCCAGTCGATTAATTTTATCTGGCGATAACTTACTATGTTCGATGCTATTACAGCTTTTAGGTCAAACATGAGGTTGACCACGTTGTGATCACTTCCTGGGAACCGTTCTAGGACGGATACTTTAGCAGAGGAGATACCTGTTGTAAAAATGAGATCTAAAGTGTGGTCTAGTCTGGTAGGTTCTAAGACATGTTGGCGCCAACCATTTACTTGGATACATGCAAGAAACTCTGCTTGATTTGCGGGGGCTGTGAAGGAGGTCCAAGAAATATTGGGCATATTGAAATCTCCACCAATTATTTTGTACTGCGTGGGCAATGTTGATACATAATTCAGTCCATTGATAAGATTGGTCATGGCGTCCTGAGAGGCGTTAGGTGGTCTGTAGACACATCCTAAGAGTAGTTCACGGGATTCAGTTGCCACTGATAGCCACAATGAGTCATCAATTCTATCAAGACACGGCTCATCGAGTATAGTTGCAGAATACTGCTCCCTCAAGTAAATTAAACATCCACCGCCACGTCCTGCATCCCGATTTTTTCGGAACATATGATAACCTATAACATTTAGTTGTGTGTTTGAAGTCTCAAGGGTACACCAAGCTTCAGTGACCAGAATAATGCAAGGATTATATAAAAAGACGAAGGATCTAAAAATCTGCATCTTATTGACCAGTGAGCGTGCATTCAAAAGCAATAAACTTATTGCATTTTCCTTACTCGACTTCATTGTAAGACCTTTGAAAATGTCCGAAGCAGAAGGGTCTTTGTGATTCAGAGACTTTGGTAACGTCCCTCGGTCTGATGCGGTTACGGTAAGCGCATCGATAACTAACGGAATATCCCCTGCGTCTGAGTACACGACAGAAAATTTTGGAAAAGTGTCAGTAAAGTGAAGTGGGGCATTGGGGTATGGGAGGCGGACTGGGCAGGCGATCCAATATAGTTCGTAAATTGGGATGTTCTTGGGGTGGTTTGACGTAGTCGATGACATCGTCTAGATGTACTGAACACTTCTGGGGTATGTGGTCGAAAAGTACTGATTCCATCAGGCAATGGAATGTCGCTAGGGCGTTTACTAGAACTGACAGCATTGTCGGGAATTCGCACGATGCAGACGGTAGAGTGGAGACCGTTTTGTTCTTATCTACTTGATCAACTTCTACTTGCCAGTAGCCATATGCATGGTCGAGTGTAATGAACAAACTCTAACCAATTAGCGCCTCGAGTACGTCATTTGCACGCGGAACGGGGAACGAGTTCCGCTTTGTGGCAGTATCCCGACGCTGGTAAAAGGCAAGTCGGCGCAATTTTCCACACTTTTTACTAGTGTTACTGGGACTGCCCAAGTAGGATTTGAAGGCTAGATAAGGTTATTTTCCAGCATCTGCATAATCATCTTCTGTAGTTCTTGTTGACGGCTGAGTGGCACCAGCCTCGGTGATATTCGTGTCAGCAGGCAATTTCCTGTATCATCTGCTCTCTCTGACACGACAGAATCTCACGCAAACATAGATAAACTATTTCACTAGATCTGTCACACCACCCCCAAATAGCTCATCTTCCTCACCGGCTTGTTTATTGAAAACTTGCGGCAGTCCTGATATTCGTGATTCAACATTGCTTGTGTGGGTGGCTACAGCAAACACTTTATTTGTTCGTGATCCTCTGTCTTCGTTACCAACCCTCGCTGCCATGTCGTTGGTCAACTACCAAACAGATTCCTCTGGGCCAAGTCTATACGACAGTTTAGTCCCTCCATAACATCTACTCCCAGAACCATGTCCCACGGTAACTGTTCGACGACTATCTTTTGGTGTCTGAGGTTCATCCCGACCATGTTCATACCGACCGAACAGTGCGGGGCGTCCCATTCACCGCCGACAGATGGTTGTGTGAGCGGCGCCAGCTGCTTCCTGCCAGATTATTTGTTGCTTTCGACCTTACCAGGCTGCAGGACGCCCCAGTATCTATGGGGCAGGACACGTCGTCTGTTTGTGGCGACGGCAGCTACGGGTAACCATCGGTTTCGTGATAATGCAATCGTCAAATGAATCGCCTGGAGAGTGTTTGCACCCTTGCGATCGGACTCATTAGAAGCCAGTCGATTAAGCATAAACGCTGACTTACGTGAAATTCCTCCGTTGATGTGACCGCAAGGTTGTGAGAACCGACCGAAACCAATCTGTCAGACTTCGCCTTCGGGACCATGCACCACGTTAATGGTTCTTTCATATTTGTTGAGCAGGAGCAGTCACCTCATGTTGGGGGCCAAAGTTCCTTTCCAGGCTGCTTGCGATCGCTTCGGCACGCCGCCCGACATCAGTAGCTTGTTCCAGTTCGGTGGGTGGATTCATCAAGAACTGTTCGCAAACCTTCTGGGACGTCACTCCTTTCACCAGCTGTTCCAGAACTAGTTCTGCCCGTTTTTCGACAGGCTCCGATGGGAACCCTCGACTGACTAGGTGTTTTAGATGTCGCGCGAACGGCCGGATGTCCTCGCCGTGTCGTTAGCGGCGTTCGTGGAATTCCCCCTGTAGTCAAAGGGGAGGGTCCAAGGCGTCAGCTGATTTCTCGGACTTCCATACGTCTGGTCGTTTACTCTGTTTTTTTACGATTTCCTCTTCTAACGTAATTGTAAGCGCCCCCTGCCAATAATGGCTTATTTCATGCTGGTCTCGATTTTCCGCTCCACAATATATTATCGTTTGTCAGCCTTGAATCAGCTCATCTGAATTATTTCATCTGTGGTGGAATAGGCCGATCAGAAATGAAGCCTGGAAAGTGCGCCAAGATTAACTCTTAGAATGTAATGTCGCGAAACGTGAAAATTCAAATTTATGAATTGATTTTCAAAAATATGTTAGAAATCAGACCATTTTTGGGAAGATGGATTCACAGCCCGTTGGAAGTGTCGGTTATCCGCACGTCTTGGTCCGACGACTAAACTGCATTGGGCGATGCAGGCGTTTTGTTAGGTCTCTCCGATATCTAGGCTAAAGATTGGCGGTTATTTCGGCACGGGGCGACGAAACTGTGGCACTGACTTCATCCAGAGTCGTCTATTTGTCCAACAAGGTGTTCGGCGGAAGTGGACGCTCGTCGTTTGTTGCTGAGTTCGTGTGCCGCGTGTGCAACTGGTTGCGATTACGCTTTCGTCTGGTGCCAGTGAGAGGGACATCATTCATCACACTCCAGTGGAGAGCACTGACGGTTGCGTCTGTCCAGCTGCGGTGACCCTTCGACAATCACGAGCGCAAACGGCTTCTCCGGTGAAGATACTGTTGCTGAAGTTTGGTCCGGCCATCTGTATTAGCTCATTTTTCGGAGTGAGGGCGTGATGGACCGTGCAAAACTTGCAACCCACAAGAAGTTCCGCTGGCGATTGGCCGTCTGGCGTTTTGGGGTTGGAGGTTGTGCGTTAAGTAAGGAAGAAATACTGTAGCGCCTCTTTTGTGTTCCCCTGCCCGTGATATCTTGGAAGCGCCCGTTTGTGTGTGTCAACTAAACGTTTGGCCTGGCCATTGGACTGTGAGTACTAAGGCAATGAACGAGTGTTGGATAAGTGAACGCTAGCAAAATCCTGGAAGTTTGATGACGTGAATGTGTCTCATTGTTCGACTGCTGCGGCACCGTAACTCGAGACCTTGGCTGCGACCACAATCAGCAGTGCTGGAATGTAGCGCGTCGGCAGCACGTTGGAGCTGTGCATCGTCTTCAGATGGGCGAAGAAGCACTAGCAAACGGAAGACCAGCAACAATCTCTGGCAGATTATCGAGCGGGTCCCCTATATCATGTAACGTTGAAAGGAAAGCACCGCAGCAGTTAATATCCACTAGAAAAGACGGACGGATGTGTAAATCTTTGGGCGCTATCACCTTTCGAATTGCACGAATGTTCTTGAGATTTGAGTGGCGGACGGCGGCATCAAAAATATTACCCAGATACTTGATGAGACGCAGGACTATCCGGCACTTCTCTCTTTAAAAACAGGACCCCTTGAAGAATCGCGATGGTTGGCTCACGATTGTTCGTCGAATTATGATAATTTCGTTGAGATAGTTGGCCGTAACCGGTAGGCCAGTATTCAGTGCGTCGAATGATTGCTGGAAAATATGGGGCGCGGTGTGGACATAAAGAAGCCCGCTGAACTGCAGCAAGCCTAGATGAGTGCAGACCGTTTGTAGTAAAATGGATACTAGTGACACCCCGAGTTGTGGAAATTCATTTGCCAAGCCCAGTTTGGCAGAGCAGATCTTGCCGTCGACCACAGTGATTGTATCCTCAGACACTATAAGTCAATTGCAGCTCAGTCCTGCCGCAGCATCGAAGTCAGTTGAGAAGTCGTGACAGATCAGGATGGATCCATTAGACTGCTTCATCACGGCGATGGGGTTATTTCAGGCGGAGTAGGGAACTAATAGCAAAAAACCAAATTTCTCCAATCGTCTAAGTTCCTAGTCTACGAATAACACGGCTGCGTGGGTAACCGCATATTTGGGAAGAAAGACCTGCTGATAGCCAGTGCGCAGCTGCAGCGTGGTCTGAGTACTGGGACAGGGACACGAACCACTTTGGAACACGGAGGCAAACTTTCGAATGATGTCGCCGGGCAGCCTCTGGGTTACTTCAGCTGACCACACCAACTTCCGGTGGGGTAGACGAACCTTCGACTCATCATCTCGGGATGCCAGCTCCATAGTGAATGTGCATTCATGCAGGGTGTACCGAGCCTCAAAGGACACAGCAGCTTGGGGGTCATACAGAAAGTAGGGGATATTCCTGGCTAAGTGGTCCACGGACGACGCATCGACAAATTTGAACAGCCCAAGTGCGGCAGGGCGGGTGGCTAGCTCTTCCATCATCCGAACCTGCGACCGCATCACCTGCTGGAGATATGGTTAAGCAGACACGGTTCAAAGGGACAAAAATGCAGAGAGGATCCCCTTGTTGCTCACTGCGCTACGACCAGCCGATGAGCGATATCGAGAAATGGCTAGCGCGAGAATATACGGATCACGGATGCGTAGCTCAGAGCTTCTCAATACGCGATATCTTCAGAAGAACAGAGAAAAAAAGTTTAGTTTTTCGGTGCTGGTTCCTTACTCCGCCTGAAATAACCCCATCGCCGTGATGAAGCAGTATAATGGATTCATCCTGATCTGTCGCGACTTCTCGACGGACTTCGATGCTGCGGCAGAACTGAGCCGCAATTGACTTAAAGTGCCTGAGGATGCAATCATTGTATTCAACGGCAACATTTGCTTTTTCAAACTGGACTTGGTGGGTCAATTTCTCTTACCCGATATGGCACCAGGATCGTGTGAGCTAATCGGGAGCAACATCAACACTGCCCTGGGCACGTGAACTTGACAGCAGCAGACGATGCGCATCCGTTTCCGCTGCATATCCTGCTGGAAAGTTTTGCCATTCCGGATGCAGTCACTCTCATAGTTTCGTCGTCTTAGATCAGGAGCACCATCAGCCTTCTGAGCAGACGTTCGACTTCGTCGTGCCCAGCTAATTCTTTGGGGCTGATGGTAAAGATGGTTGCCACCTCAAACGCGCTGGGTTGACATTCCGTTTTTTCCCGCAATGGCTGAGTTTTCGAGGTATCGTCAAAGAATAAGTTGTCGATTTGTACTTTATCGTACCTCAACATGACGTGCCGAAAACTAATTTTGAAACAGGTTCTTCCTCAGTCTTTTTTGCCCCCATAACACCTTCAGTTCAGCACTTCATGAACTGTGTACGTAACTCGGTATCGGTGTCAGCTAGCACGCACGGACTGAATTTGCACTGACCACTACATCAACTTTGTGTACGGGTACCCTGATTCAGCGAACAGTCAGATGGACATGGAGGACAGTCGCATCTAAACCCCAGACACACGTGCTATTTGGTTCTCTGATTGCACGTTAAAATTTGGGGTTCATTTTTCCGAGATTCGAAACTTCGAACTCCGCGAAGTCCGAAAAAGTTCAACCCTCTAGTGTTAATCCAAGCTTCGGTGTTTTCGATCACTTTATGCACACTGTAACGAACAATCAAGACAGGAATTCGACTGAACCTACAACAGCGCGGCCACAAACATCGACTTCGCATTTCGACACGTTCACTGTTAAAGCACTATCTTCGTCGGGTAGGTCAATTACAGGCCAATCTCCGAGCCTTTTTGGTGGAGTCACAACAACCTGATTCTGAATTTGTTAAACGAGGAGGTCTTCGATGTTGTCATCGGTGTCGAGGCAGCTGTCGGCCGGCTGGCATAGTGATGCGTTGCTGCCCGGGTGAACAGCCGGGGAAACAGCCCTAAAGTGTAGGAGAAGTTGAGACTGACATCGGGGACCTAGCCGTTCATGGTATTCGGGTAGTGAACGGCGATACTATTTGAAGAACCTACGTACAGCGTGCGACCATACATTCATGGTAAGTCTTTAAGCCTCCGAAACCATCGACCGGGTCGTTATAATCTGCGTCAAAATAGGTGAGCCTTGTGGTTGCGTTTATTGTTTTCCCCCTACCATTTGTAACATCTTCCAAGAGGGCGTTGAGCAACGCGTAGCGATAAACCAATGGTCCAAACAATTCAAAACAAGATTGGATCGTAATGCCACGGTACTATCGAACAAATTACCAAAGTGAATATTCAGACAACCTAAACAGTTTCGATCGACATATCGTTTCCGGGGAATGGGTTACAATTTGCTGCTGAACGGGCTAAATAGGAACTACAATCAAACAGTAAGGCATTCATACCCAAAAGAACTCTTCCGAGCAGTCAACAGGTCCGAAACAATAGAGATGAGCCGAGCTCTAAAAAAGGGGGTGCAGGCACCACTCAAGTAAATCACAATGACCGACAACTGGCTATTCGCACAACCATCAAATTGACGTGACAAAACCCAACTGTCTAGGTCTAGGTCCAATCAACGTCCAGAAACAGAGGCTGAATACAGAGGGGTGAGTTTTTAGGGGAAATGTTTGGGTCGGATTTTCACGTGAGTGTTGTTCAAAATTTTGACACACCACTATAAGAGCTTACAATACAGATAATTTGTGCAATAGCGCTCGGATGT
Source organism: Paragonimus westermani (assembly GCA_008508345.1). Taxonomy (NCBI): domain Eukaryota; kingdom Metazoa; phylum Platyhelminthes; class Trematoda; order Plagiorchiida; family Troglotrematidae; genus Paragonimus; species Paragonimus westermani. Next base: position 30,614 of record QNGE01005409.1, read on the forward strand.
TAGGTGGACACCGGCATGTTACTGAACGTAATTGGCACATATAGAGTTTACAGACTATCGGGCTACAGGCGGATACCTCGCTGTGAACTTATTTTCACACACTGTGGTCACCAGCTGCTGACGGAGGGCAGGATCATTGCACCAGTCATAAGAGCTCGACGCCATATGGGGCAGAGTTTTTGTGATGAGCCCCAACCTTCCATTCTGTGTTATTGTGAAGATGGAGTTTTTGGGTCATCTTAGGTGAGTACTCGAATCACCCGATCTTCAGCTGCGGAGACTGTTTGGCACTGCTCATTTGACATCTCTGTCAAAAACTCCGCCAGAAACCGACTTCTCTGCCTACTTCACTGTGAGCCTTTCCGAAGCGCATTGTTGAAGTAGCGGGATGATTCAGTCGAAAGGGGTTCCTGACTGTTCGCGAATCAAAAGCCAAAAGTTGACCGAGTATGTTTGCGTGGGAAGGAGAAAAGCTAGGTGGGACACGATTTCTGTGGCACGGATTTAATGCGGGGGATACGCCATCAACCAGGATAGCCCCGAGCAGGATATCTGAACTTCATAAGATGATTGTCAGAATGCTAGAGAAGAACGTGCTGCAGCCCCTAAGTTCTCCATGGGTTACCCCAACGGCCATGGTGAAACGGGCGGCAGCGACCTAAGTCTAGGCGTGAACTACAGGAAGCTCAGCTAAGAGACGAAGAAACATTGTCGTTGTCAACATTTGACGTCCGATTTGAAACTCTCGGCGGAGCCATGTGTTTCAGCACGTTCGATCCGGCATCAGGTTATTGGCAGATGGTAGCCAAAGAAAACGACCGGGCTGAGACAGATTTCACCGTACCACCGAAACCGTATTAGTTCAAAGTTATGCATTTTGGACTATCAAACACACCAGCAACATTCCAAAGCTTAGTTCAGAAAGAACCGCATGACGTGATCTCTACAACAGGCCTAGTGTATCTGGATTATGTCGCATTTCACGGAATGTCCGACCGAGAGCGTGTACGTGGTGTATGTATGTGTACGTCCTTTAAAAGGCCAGAACTTCCAACCTGTGCCTAAATGGCTACAAACGCTCGCGTGATACATCGCGACCATAATTAGTTTAACCCTAACTCATTTACTGAATTAGTGTCCTTCGTGTACGCCAACTGGGAAGATTGCATTCGTACTGGTTTATGTTCATCCCCCCTGTCTTGCGTTCCGATTCGTGATACGACAATACGAAGTGTGGAGTTCGTTCTGAACCACCTGAGAGAAGTAGCCTTAAAACTGAATCCCTCAAAGTGCTACTGTCTGCTGACAGATACAAAATTCCTGGCGCATGTAATCTCCGAGCCTGGCATCCGCGAGGAACCGAGAAAGAGATCAAGTTCGATCTTGGCGACGCTGAAAGATGCAACAAAGCTGAGGAGCTTTGCATGGCTGAAGTCATATCATCGCTGCTACATCCTTGATTCTGCTCGCATTTTTATTCCCCTTATCATACTACTACAAAGTAATTAAGAATTCTGGTGGGCAGAAATGTGCGGCTATCGTTTCAAATCGCTACGCGTAGCTCCGTGTACGGCACCAGTGCTAGTTTTTCTGAATGTGTCACCGAAAGACTGGGGTTTTTAGGATACCGATGTAAGTGGCAGTGCAGCCGGAGCGGTTATCTCGCAAGCAGGATAAGACGGTAGGGAGCGGATTATAGCTCAAGGTAGCCGAAGTTTAAGTAAATGCGAAAGGAACTACTGCAAAACGAGACTAGAAACGCTTGCACTAATATACTTCGAGCGACATTTCCGGCACTCTCTCCTGGGGGAAATGCTCGTCTTGGGCACAGACCATCAGTCCCTGCGCTGAACGCAGAACTTCAAAGACCCAGAGAGGGAGTATGCCTGATGGTAATAGGTCCTACAGGAATGCGACATCGTATGTCAACATAGATCCAGAAGACGACACTCCAACGTCGAATCACAAACGAAGCATCTTGCGTGCGAACGTGGCGACTCTCCGTCTCGCGCCGCACAACGTATAGCGCTGTCAAGCCTACAGAAAGTGTAATACGGCCACTGACAGCAGGCTCAAGCTTCGGAACCCAAAACTGCGCTATTCCGTAAAAGGTGCTGAAATGATGGTGATGAACCAGCAAACAAGGAGGTGTAAGAACAAAGCTACGAATCCCGCTGTCTTTGGGCACTACGGAACAGCTCATGATGACGAGGAGAGTACTATTTACCGAATACAGATCCGTTTACATGAGTAGGGTTGTGTTCTCTCAGTCCTGGTGCGTGATGTCCTAACAAAATTGCGCCCCGATCTGAGCCGTTCAGTAATAAAAGACCTGGAGGCGGCCGTGCGACGTCGACTTTGGTGCCCGCATCGTCGAGGAGACGTAGGCTTGTTATACCGATCGTGCGGGAAGTGCGGCACTTTCAAAAACCCTCCAGTAAAACTTTGAAAGCCGTTGCAAGTTATTACTACAGGACACTCTTTTGTTGACATTATGGGGCTGCTGCTTTGGAAACCCCGAAACAACCGGTATAGGTCGGTCCTGGTAGATCACTCCTTTAAATGTTGCGAAGCAGTTCCGCTTGCGCAGCTGGATCTATCGACGGTAGTGTAATGGAACTCTTAACCGTGATAGCTTGAGTACGCACTAACAAATAACGATATCTCAAAGATAGTCAATGAAAAGGTCAAGTCAATGGATCGGATCTTTATTGTTTGGATTTTGGTGTACAAGCTTAATGCAGTGGTGCTCGTCTGGACCGTGTCCTGTCCTGTTCAGTTGGCAGTCAGTTGTGCTGTTCAGTTGTGTTCCGATCCGGGTCCGACCGCGTCATGCATGCCTGTGTATCGACTGCACGGAATCAAATTTAATTGGAGCGTGCCAATTGGCTCAGTGCGCAGATAGTGACTACGCGCGTGCGTGCGCTCGGGTATGGAGGAGAGCAGTCGGGCCGGTGAAAGGGCATATGCAGGTTGGGGCAATGAGCGTCACTTAGACTAGTCAGCTTGTCAAGTGATAGGACGCGTGAGAGGGCGAGACGAGGGCTACATAGCCTCCCACCAGCTGTGATGTTATGGTGAAACAGCAACCACAAGTCGATCCGGAAAACGCACTGATCGACCGGATTTAGTCTTGTACGAAATTGTTTCAGGTAGAGTGTGCGTGTCAGTCGGAGTAGATTCCTCCAGTATTCGAGCTGGGATGAGACGGTCCGTGGATATGTTGTTGCGAGATGCACCGACGTCCAACGTGTAATGTTTGTTCGAGCGATTTAGAACACGATACGGGCCTTTGTACGCTGGTTGTAAGGATTCGTGGAGCTTATCACAACGGACAAATACGTGCGAACAGTCGGTCAGTTTGTTAGGATAATTAGTAGGTCTGCTCTGTAGTCGTGGTGGTTGATAAGTTAACTTGGACATGAAATGCTGCAGGCGACTCACGTAGTTTGTCGGATCAGGAGAGGTTGCCTTGTCCGAATAGGTTAGCAGCTGACCAGGTAAACGCAAGCTGGTGCCGTAGGTAAGTTGTGCTGGGGAACATTGACTGTCAGCACGAACAGAGTTGCGTAATCCAAGAAGCACAAGTGGTAGTTGATCAAACCAAGCGGTTGATTCTAGTTTGGTAGTCAGAGCAGCCTTTAATGTCCGGTGAAATCTCTCGACCATTCCGTTGGATTGTGGATGGTACGCTGTGGTACGAATCCGTTGAATTCCAAGGAGTCGTGTGAGTTGTTCAAATAAATGAGATTCGAACTGGGAGCCGCGGTCCGTAGTTATAGTGGATGGTATGCCAAAGCGTGAAATCCATCCGACTACGAATGCTGTTGCCAGGGTTTGAGTAGTGGTGTCACAGATCGGAAAAACTTCAGGCCACCGAGTAAATCTGTCGATACACGTAAGGAGATAACGGAAACCTTTCGATGGCGGCAGGGGTCCAACAACGTCAATGTGCACGTGATCGAAGCGAGCATCAGGAGGCGGAAATGTTCCAAGTGGTGTGACGGTATGACGATGGATTTTCGACTGTTGACAAGCCAAGCAGCAACGCGTCCAATCGCCGATATCTTTGTTCATACTGAACCAAACGAATCGTTCAGAAATGAGTTTCCTGGATGCTTTGACTCCTGGATGTGACATGTTGTGGAGAGCATCGAAAACAGTTTTGCGCATTTCTTTTGGAACGATAGGTCTCGGTGATCCCGTAGAAAAATCACAGAGAAGTAATACTCCCTTATGTGTTATTTGCTGGGTTTTCATTAAACTCTTGTGCGTATCTGTGTCAGGATCACTAGCTTGTAGTTTAGCCATAAGCACAAAATCGATGGAGCTGTCGAGTGAAAGGTTTGCCAGTTGGACTCTCGATAGAGCGTCGGCTACCGTGTTTTGTTCTCCCGTGACGTATCGGAGGTCCGATGTATACTGGGAAATATAGTCCAAGTGGCGTAACTCCCGTGGTGAATAACGATCAGGTTTGGCCGATAGGGCATACGTTAATGGTTTGTGGTCAGTGAAAACACAAAATGTACGTCCTTCAACAAAATGGCGGAAATGTTTAATAGCCAAGTAGATTGCCAATAGTTCACGGCTGAACGTGCTGTAACGAGTTTGTGCTGGCTGCAAAGATTTGGAGAAAAACGAGATAGGTTGCCACTTGTTATCAACCAATTGCTGAAGTACAGCTCCAACAGCCAAATTTGACGCATCAGTAGTGATACTGATAGGGGCGGAGGCATCCAAGTGATGAATGGATGTTGCCTGTGCAAGCATCTGTTTTATTGAGTTAAACGAATTGATTGATGTCTCAGATAATTCCAAGAGTTTATTCCGTTTGGAACTCAACAAATCAGTCAGTGGCTTCAGTGTGTCAGCAAGGTTAGGCAGGAAACGGCGGTAGTAATTAACCATACCAATAAAACGACTGAGCTGACGTACCGAAGTGGGTTGAGGAAATTCTTTGATGGCGGTCACATTGGAGGCAAGCGGGTGTACTCCAGTTGAGTTGATATGATGTCCAAGGATGTCCAGTGATGACACTCCTAACTGACACTTGGAAGGGTTGATGACAATACCAAAATCGTTCAAGCGTTGAAAAACTTGGAACAAATGTGTGCGGTGTTCCTCGGGACTGGAGCTGGCGATTAGAATGTCATCGATGTATGGATGTGCGAAGTCTAAACCACGTAGCACCTCGTCTATCAGACGTTGGAAAGTTTGTGTTGCATTTCTTAGCCCAAATGGCATTCGTAAGAATTCAAACAATCCAAATGGTGTAGTGATTGCAGTTTTGGGAATGTCTTCTTCTGCTACGGGAATTTGATGGTAAGCCCGTATCAGATCGACCTTAGAGAATATGGTCTTGCCGTGCAGATTAGATGTGATATCATGAATGTGCGGGACAGGATATCGATCTGCAACGGTGACTTGATTGACACTTCTGTAGTCTCCACATGGACGCCAGTCATTAGAGTCCTTTTTAGAAACCATGTGGAGTGGGGAAGACCATGGACTTTTCGAGGGTCGAATGATCCCAAGTTGGAGCATGTGATCAAATTCCTTGCGGGCGACAGCGAGTTTGTCAGGAGCTAAACGTCTGGGCTTAGCAGCTACTGGTGCACCACGTGTTGTGATATGATGAACAGTTGTGTGCTTTATGGACGATTGCTGGAAATTAGGATTAAGTATTCCAGGAAATTGAGCAAGCAATGAGGCATATTCCGGATGAGCTTCAGTAAGTGTAACTGACAGACGAAGAGAATCAATGTTCGCCGATTGACCTGTGACAGTCAGGTTAGTGGTTGGATCGAGCAATCGGCGGTGCTTCATGTCTACCAAGAGACCGAAACTGTTGAGAAAATCTGCCCCCAAAATTGCAAATCGCACATCAGCAATAAGGAATATCCATCTCCAGGTGCGTCTCAAGCCAAGGGACAGTGTTACGGAACGTTGGCCGTAGGTTTGAATGGAAGAACCGTTGGCAGCTTTGAGTGTTGGACCACGATAAGATGAGATTTGATCTTGTGAAGTGGCGGGAAGAACACTGACTTCAGCTCCTGTATCAATAAGGAATTTGTGACCACTTTCCTTATCAAGTATGAAAAACAGGCGACTAGAAGTTTGAAAACCAGCTGAGTTTGTCGCAGAACTCAACTGGCGCTGCCGTTTCCCGAGTGGTTGGAAGTCGGACAGAAAGCACATGGAGTGGTGCAACGTTTTGCATTAGTGCCAAAGTTACGATGATAAAAACATATTCCATCTGTGGTATGAGTTTTTGATGGAGATTTGTTCAACGATCGACTGGGTGGACGAAGGTGAGCAGTCGGTTGTGAGTGGGATTGAGACAGTTGTGCTGTCAAATGACTCAGCTGAAGTTGAATCTGTTGAATAGTCCGTTGCTGTTCACGGATCAAGGACACAAGCGATGTTGTGTCGGTGGAAATGGATGCGAAGTGAGCAAAATTCAGTGACGTTGTTAGTTGGCATGGTTTCGATAACTTTATCCGCCGATGAAGCTAAACTGTCCAATGTCTGATCTGAAACAAGTGAAAGTGCCGCTTGCACGGGACTAGGTAGGCGTCGAACAAACAATTGTTTCAGTATGCATTCATCCGTGGGTTTGTCACCAAGCAAAGTTGGCATGTAGCGCAGCAATTGAGAGGGACGACCATCACCTAGCTGTACATCGTTGAGTAACTGCCGTAGTCGTTTTTGTTTGGACATAGACACTCGATTCAAGAGCTCCCGTTTCAGAACAGCATATGGAGTAAGTGTGCCGGGATTGGCAATAATGTCCCGAACTTCGTGCATAGTTTCTGGCTGGAGTTCAGCAACCACATAATCAAACATAGTGGTCTGTTTGGTTATACGATGTTTGCGAAAAATCGATTCAATCTGCAAAAACCACAGGGCTGGGTCTGATTGCCAGAAAATGGGAAGTTTGACCGATAGCGGTGACACGAATAGGTCGTCAACGTTGCTGTCATCAGTGAGATTCTGCTCCAAAGCCAGTGATGGACAGATGGTGAATGATGACAAACAATGCGCGCCGGAATCATGCTAAGCGAATAGATCTCAGAGTGAATTTGCGGCGCAAATGTGAGACGGAGAATTGATCCAAAAACGGGTCGCGGCACCAATTTGTAGGAAAACTGGTGTGTCTTCGGGGATTCTCTGACCAACTACATTCAGAGCAAGGCTCTTGCTTTGAAAGCTCTTCGGGTCGCGGACTGTGTATTCTAATGGGAATGGGTAAAACTCAAACAGCCGATGAGCCTCCGCAGGACAATGGGCAAATAGAAAGGACGAACCGGTCCCTCACAAGTCTCCTGAGGGCTGTTGCAGGCAAAAAATATCGTAGTGTCATCCATTCACTGAGTGACAATGAACCACAATTTTGTATACTGGCTAGGAGTGGGATCACCCTCAGATGAACAATTGCCGGCTACACAGAAATCGCAACTTCTAGCTGCACAACATGCAAGTAACCCTGTCCATACATTTCGGCGGACCCACCAATTTGCACAAATACATCTGGAGATACTTCAAAAGCATAAGATGGACTGTTATGATGAGAGGGTATATGGAGCCCTCCTGAAGACTGACCGTGTGTTGTTCAGCATATACTTTCAGAGGCAACCTGTCAAAACAGTGAACTGAGAGGAACTGACTGACAGTCAATCATAGTTCACTTCAGCCGGCCAACGCGGTGCACACAGATTACAATCTGTGGACTACCATCGAACACCCCGAAATCTAGATGAAAGTCGTATTTCTGAACTTGTTAGACACATATGGGGTACCGGGAACGGTGATAAGTGAAGAGAAGGGCAGCGTAGCGCGATCGACACTAGTTAGCGCGCGATGGTTTAATTCGCAGTAACGGCTAAGCCAACGTCATGCACGAGGACCTCGAGTCAGCGAACGGGTGGATGAGCAAGAAGAAGTGTCGTATTTGAACTGCTCCTGCACGTTGCGTGATACATCTTTGACCGCGATCCATGTCTGTTCTTCTGGCTGCATGCTACGTAGATTGGCAGATGCTGGTGTGATAGGTTGCCTTCGGCTTGAGAACAAATACCGTCTTGCCCGAAGGCCAAGGTATTCCCTATTCTTCAGTGGTTTTAAGGTATCGTTACGTCCTGCGATTCATATGTTCGTGTACTGGCTATTTCTTGTTATCATTGACCAGCGCATCAAAGTATCGACAAAGCAGGTAGGCCCTGGGCAGTGTTTTAATGTAGAATTCACGTGTTGTATCCCGGTCTACCGGCTCACAAGTTTTGTCGGTCCGAGTCAAAGTTACCTCCTGAATCCTGTTGAGGATACTCTGCACAACTGGCTTCCAGTACGTTAAAATTATTTGTAACGATCAGACGGGGGAACACTCGTTGTGAATGAATATGCCCACCGTAACAGGACGGCCTGATTGTCCAAGTGCCAGCTGAACATTTAGAGTTAGATAACTCCCATTGACAGTGAATACTGGCAAGGTTGTTTCATTTTCCACCAAACAATATTGCAAGTGTGTGGATTATTGGCGCTGAATGCAGAACAGAGAGTAACTTGAAGTTAATCTACATAACGTCCCCTTCCATGCATTCTCTTTCGCAACCATCATGGCGAAATGAATGCCCAGGGATACGGATCACATTATCACTGACCTTTGCTGTCAGCCATATTTCCATGGGAACTACAGTGCAAATATACTTGTTGTGTGCCATCTGTTCTCATTCTGGGAAAATTTTCATTATACCAAGACATCTGGTGTAAATACAACTTAGGACCATCTCAGCTGACAATGGCACTAAGAGGGTAGCATAATGTGGTTTAAAATATCGCCGTGCTAGTTCCTAAGTTCGTACGCTCTAGGTTCACCCAGCCTTATGTTCGCGTGAATCGGAAGTCGCAGCGAGAAGACGGTGGTCTGCAAACAAACTCACCGTTCACCAGCTGACTTCAACGCAACAAATAAGGGCGCTAGGAAGTTGAAAGTGAGAGAACTTTGAGCACTACCGCACGGCAGCTGCCAAAAAGAACGAATGTGGACGGAAATCCGAGTCGACCTTCAGAATTCAAACTCGCCTCAGGCTGGTTGAGCGGCATTCTCAACGGTAATAGCTAAAACATCGCTATCCTAGTAAATGTAGCCTACAGGAGTAGAGGTGTCGTGGATTGATTATACAGCTACGAGTAAAACTGAGGTACCTACGCCGACACAATAATCTTGATTCTAGTGGTTTTCAGTAAACTTACATTCACAAGGCAATGTGAACCGGTGAGTTGCTACTGGCAAGGTAACTCTCATGTCGCAGGTAGTTTAGGATTCTGGGACGTCACAGGTGATCTCACGACAAAGAATGGAGCCACGCTCTTAATAGGACTGGGTAGGAAGTTAGCTGTAATGTGTAGGCCTTGTCGGAATTCTTGTGCTAATTCACATTTTAGAGCGCTTCTGGGTGATCACCACTGAGTGTATGTGCCACGGTAGAAATCACCACATGCGTATGGCAGAGCTGAGCAGTTGCATGCTGCTTTGTTGGGAAAGATGATATGGACTTCATCTGATAAACTGCTCCCGTCATTCGACAAGACGCCAAAACTTCATGCGGACCAGCGGCTATATTCTGCGCCAATGAAAGCAAGAGGTCGCATTACCCCTCCTTCCACTGCCTTCATAAAGATAATAGGGATCGCACTTTGTACTCGTTCGTTCTCAGTGAATTTGTCACTGAAGTAACGTGTTTCGCCATAGGGTAATATTTGGCTTCACTCGTAAGATATGAAAAATGGACGAAGCAATTACGAGTGTTTAAGCTGGGAGTGCCCTCTGACATTCCTAATTTGGTAGGTCGCTTTGTCATCGATCAAGCGTAATTCAGGCTTAAATGGTTCCACCGTTAACTTTTTGGTCAAGTTAGGTTGAATAGGTATTTAGTACATGGGACTTTTCTCGATCAATATCTATTTGTAGACTCACCAGCCAACACGACCGCCATGAATGTTGTTCGACAGTTCCAAGGTTACCGTGTACACTTTCAATGGGGCCTTCGATATGCAATCTACAGGCGTTATCAGTAAATTCACTTCGCTTTTGAAACCAACTCTGTCGCGGAAAGTTCACAATGTTTCTAGCGGTGAATAGCCGTTCGCACCAAATATAAAAGAGAACACACCACTGATGTGCTTAGATTTAGCATAGAATAAAATTCTCACATCTCATGATCCAATAACGATTTTGCCTTTGAAAAGAGAATCAAGTTTTCCCGCCTAATGAGAGACAAATTTCAAGAAGAAGATATTTTTCAACTTCACGTAAAATTCATCATTTCGTTCAACTTTCACCATCATGCGACTGAGCTTCCCCCATTTATTGCACAGGCCTAAGAAATATTAAAACACGAACAGTCCTACATACATATTTCAAAGATATCAGGAAAAGGAGCAAGTCACAAAATTATAGAAAAAAATTAGCAACCTAGAAACTGTCTTTATCTCAGAGATTATATAGATATGTAGTAATAGATCCTGAACTCGTATGCCCGGAGCTTCCCCAACCTTGAGCTACCGTGAATCGGAAGTCGCAGGGAGAAAACGATGAATCTGCAAAGAAACTTTATTTGTTGATTTAATCACCGTTCACAACAGACTTCAACGTGATAACTAAGTGGTTCTAGGGAGCTGAGTCGGTGAAAGCAGGTTTAAGGCGGTTAACAGAGACGGTGAGGTGCTGACCGAAACTGTCAATCACATAGGTTTTTGCGGACCGTTTAATGACACGAAAAGGTCTTTTATACGGTTGTTGCAGCGGTTTCTTAACACAGTCTGTTCGCAGAAACACAAACTCACAATTGCGGCGTTCCTTGGGAACGTAAGACGAAGATTTTTGGGAACGTGTAGCACTCGGTTGTAGTGATCGCATGTATTTGGCTAGTCGGTTAGCGTAGTCTTGAGTGCCAACAGCAGTTTCGCTTGACGATTAGAAGAAATCAGATGGAAGGCTTAATGGATGACCATAGACAAGTGACGCTGGGGTCGCACTGTCATCCTTGACACAATTGCGAATACTGAGTAGAACTGGGGGTGAAGTTTCTGTCCAATCCATCCGCTCGTGAGCACGTAATGAAGCTCCGAGCTGACGATGGAAATACTAAACGAGTCCATTCGCTTGCGGGTGATACGCTATGGTGCGTGCTCCATGCACGCCTTACAGCTTGGTCAGTTGTGAAAAAGCTGATTCGAACTGCATACCATGGTCGGTTGTAATAGTCGACGAAGAACCATAACGTGCAACCGAATGCTCGACAAAAGCGCGAGCCACAGACACTGTTGATGAGTCTGACATAGGTATGGCTTCTGGCCAGTAAGTAAACCGGTCGATACACGTGAGCAGGTGGGTGTAGCCCCTCGAAGGTGGAAGTGACTCGACGAGGTCCAGATGGACATGGTCAAAACGATCGTCAGGAGTGGGAGAAGTTTCCAAGGGGGTGCTCGTGTGTCGGTTGACCTTGNAGATTCATCGTTTTCTCCCTGCGACTTCCGATTCACGGTAGCTCAAGGTTGGGGAAGCTCCGGGCATACGAGTTCAGGATCTATTACTACATATCTATATAATCTCTGAGATAAAGACAGTTTCTAGGTTGCTAATTTTTTTCTATAATTTTGTGACTTGCTCCTTTTCCTGATATCTTTGAAATATGTATGTAGGACTGTTCGTGTTTTAATATTTCTTAGGCCTGTGCAATAAATGGGTGGAAGCTCAGTCGCATGATTGTGAAAGTTTAACGAAATGATGAATTTTACGTGAAGTTGAAAAATATTTTCTTCTTGAAATTTGTTTCTCATTAAGCGGGAAAACTTGATTCTCCTTTCAAAGGCAAAATCGTTATTGGATCATGAGATGTGAGAATTTTATTCTATGCTAAACCTAAGCACGTCAGTGGTGTGTTCTCAGTTATATTTGGTGCGAACGGCTATTCACCGCTAGAAACATTGTGAACTTTCCGCGACAGAGTTGGTTTCAAAAGCAAAGTGAATTTACTGATAACGCCTGTAGATTGCATGTCAAAGTCCCCATTGAAAGTGTACACGGTAACCTTGGAACTGTCGAACAACATTTATGGCGGTCGTGTTGGCTGGTAATTCTACAAATAGATATTGAACGAGAAAAGTCCCATGTACTAAATACCTATTCAACCTAACTTGACCAAAAAGTTAACGGTGGAACCATTTAAGCGTGAATTACACTTGATCGATGACAAAGCGACCTACCAAATTGAGAATGTCAGAGGGCACTCCCAGCTTAAACACTCATAATTGCTTCGTCCATTTTTCATACCTGACGAGTGAAGCCAAATATTACCCTATGGCGAAACACATTACTTCAGGGACAAATTCGCTGAGAACGAACGAGTACAAAATGCGATCTCTATTATCTTTATGAAGGCAGTGGAAGAAGGGGTAATGCGACCTCTTGCTTTCATTGGCGCAGAATATAGCCGCTGGTCCGCATGAAGTTTTGGCGTCCTGTCGAATGACCGGAGCAGTTTATCAGATGAAGTCCTTATCACCTTTCCCAACAAAGCACCATGCAACTGTTCAGCTCTGCCATACGAATGTGGTGGTTTCTACCGTGGCACAAGCACTCAGTTATGATTACCCAGAAGCGCTCTAAAATGTGAATTAGCACAAGAATTCCGACAAGGCCTACACATTGCAGCTAACTTCCTACCCAGTCCTATGGAGAGCGAGGCTCCATTCTTTGTCGTGAGATCACCTGTGACGTCCCAGAATCCTAAACTACCTGCGACATGAGAGTTGCCTTGCCAGTAGCAACTCACCGGTTCACATTACTTTGTGAATGTAAGTTTACTGAAAACCACTAGAATCAAGGTTATTGTGTTGGCGTAGGTACCTCAGTTTTACTCGTAGCTGTATAATGAATCCACGCCACCTCTACTCCTGTAGGCTACATTTACTAGGATAGCGATGTTCTAGCTATTACCGTTGAGAATGCCGCTCAACCAGCCTGATGCGAGTTTGAATTCTGAAGGTCGACTCGGATTTCCGTCCACATTCGTTCTTTTTGGCAGCTGCCTTGCGGTAGTGCTCAAAGTTCTCTCACGTTCAACTCCCTAGCGCTCTTATTTGTTGCGTTGAAGTCAGCTGGTGAACGGTGAGTTTGTTCGCAGACCACCGTCTTCTCGCTGCGACTTCCGGTTCACGTGAACATAAGGCTGGGTGAACCTAGGGCGTACGAACTTAGGAACTAGCACCGCGATATTTTAAATCCCATTATGCTACCCTCTTAGTGCCACTGTCAGCTGAGATTGTCCTAAGTTGTATTTACACCAGATATCTTAGTATAACGGAAATTTTTCCAGAATGAGAACAGATGGCACACAACAAGCATATTTGCACTGTAGTTCCCATGAAAATATGGCTGACAGCAAAGGTCAGCGATAATGTGATCTGTATCCCTGGACATTCATTTCGCTATGATGGTTGCGAAAGAGAATGCATGGAAGAGGACGTTATGTTGATTAACTTCAAGTTACTCTCTGTTCTTCATTCAGCGCCAATAATCCCCACACTTGCAATATTGTTTGGTGGAAAATGAAACAACCTAGCCATTATTCACTGTCAATGGGAGTTATCTAACTCTAAACTTTCAGCTGGCACTTGGACAATCAGGCCGTCCTGTTACGGTGG
>QNGE01005410.1:0-44318 GCA_008508345.1 Paragonimus westermani
GATGTGATGAATATCACTGAACATATACCTTCATGTCACTTAGTGAAGTTCAGGTTGTACACTTTTGATGCGGCCCGTAATTCTAATACGAGCATGTGGTTGGCGTGCATCCGCTATGTTCTGCCTATTCGGAATATATATTTTAGCAAACACACGGTTACATATGTTGTGTGCCCTCGTCAACTGTGCAGGTATTTGACTCTATCGAAAGAAAACAATAATCGCCATCATCTTTACGACTGTCTGTCAACAGCAACAATCTGAAGTCAAAAGTAGGACTTGTTGACTGCTGGCATTCAAAAGACTAGAGGGCGTTTATCGTAGAGTTTTACCTCGTTGAACAAACTGAGGTTACAACGATTCGAGGAGGCCAGACTGTTACAAACTGTCGCGCACATCGTTTACGAGATCTTCGCATACGTCTTCGTTATCCGCATCATTTTTCATTTCTAGAAAAGTCTCCAAATCCCGCATGGCTCAGGGGAATTTCCTGTGGCTGGCGGATGCGGCTGGTTGCGTTTGCAGTGGCGAGCTGCTATTGATATGAAACAACACATTGATCATAATGACCTCAAGAGCTTGTCTAACGACTTGTGCAACAGCCCCTTCAGCTCCTTATTGTCGCTTCAAAGCTTTGATTTATGTTTTTTAACCTGTCACCGTTTGTTACAGACACCTAGCTTTTCTTTATATTGAAATGAAAGCCTAGATGGAACTGCCAATATAAACCTTGGGAAATGAAACATTTCTGGGATACGCAGAATATGCATTACATAGGACATTTATTCTGTATCCCGGATATTGTTTCGAAATGATATAATCGTACCATACGTAATGCAAAGCGTATGTAAGTTATTGCCTACCTTTCGATCACGTTCATCTTCTCTAAAGGGGACCGGCAAACAGCCCTCATGGGGGGTGTTAGAGCTTGTGGTCTCAGGTTCGAATGTTGATAATCATGTGGCTTCATGTAGGCTGACACGAGACTAGATTTTGTGATATGAGACTCATCCAATTGCTAGTTTACGAATCGGAATATCCACGTCTGCGACATCAGTGGAAGCACATTCAGACTACAATCAAGTCCACTGTTCACAAAGTCCTGATTTTTCCACGAATCCGTGGACACCATAATCAGTGATTTGAAGTGTGTCGAATTTTTCAGAGTCTTCATGGTCAAACGTTGCAACTCTCAGCAGAAAGGGTGTGGTTGCCCATGTGTCACATGAACTGTTTCAACCGTTTCAGCGAACGCCAGACACATGTTAGTGTCGCGCATCCGAACAGAATAATTTGTTTCGTTTAACAGTTGTAACAGGGAGCAGCGGTTTTTGGCCATTCCGAAGACTGAGTACAATGGTTATCATTTTGCTGAATGCATTGCGGGAATAATCACAAATCCATCATCAAGATACACACACACACGTTTGTAGGTTATCTCGACAGCGCGATCAATACTTGTGCTGGGTGACACTGACTTCACGTGGAAGATATGAGTACGAAACTCGTTGGCAGATAGGTAAGACCGACAACAAACGTCGCTTGACTAGAGGTTATCAAATGAATAGTACTGTTTATGAGTATTAACACAGTTGTTCGGCTTGCTGCATAATAACAGTAAATTGGCTGGCAAAAGATGTCTTCTTGCAGCGTATTTGTATCTCCTTTCTCCATGAAGATCAAGCGTTCGCATACACGGTTGTGTGACTGTGATTCTAGTGAGTTGGGTTTTTTTACTTGCCGCTTCACATGATACGTGAAGCCTTCCAGTGGGAACGATTAAAACATGTATGATAAACCGAGTTGTTGAACACCGCCAAAAAAATAAGATGAGCAATGCATATTACACACAACTTCGTCATCAACGTACTCGAAAGCAGACTGATTAGCGAACTTCAGTATGATACAGCGGACATTGTGAATGAATGGTAGATTTGAAGAATGGGAAAGAGCGTATATGGATAAGAATAAGTTTAGAAAGTCTTTATAGAATGGACAGGTTGACATCGATGGTCTTCCGTATACTTGCTGAAAGCCAAACACCACGGACGATATCGGACGAACGTCAACTCCGAATCAAGCGCTTGACAACGTCAAGAAATACTAGGAGCAAGAACTCATCGGACAGTTCAGTTAAAGGGGTTAAGTCGATGTGATTTTCATCTTCAATGTGTTTTCGAAAATTGGAATTCATCCTCAGTTCTTTCAAAGATACCGAAAAGGTTATTCTTCTGCTTTTATATTACACGAATCCCTGCATGCACTTGTCGAAGCCGTGGTAGCCACTCTGACCTTTAACTTCAAGCATGAAACAACCTTCAGATGTGTCACGAAAACTACTATTCTGAGCACTTCTAAGTGGGCCCATTCTTTACGATGTCTTTAATTTTTGTGACAAATTCACTCATGGCTCCTGACGGCCACCACTACAATAAGAAGCAATCGCAAATGATCATTCAACAAACGACTGAATAATGCAACCAAGCGTGGGCCACATTTCAGTGCATGCGTATGTAAAGAGAGACTTGTGGAGTCAAGCTGTCACCAACTCTGAACCTTTGCTATTGATATACACTTTGCAGGCAGCTGCGGAGTCTAGTGTACACGTATGAGTCCTTGAGAAGTGTCTATGAGCAAATCAGGGTGTTGCGTACAGTTCTGTGGTTTAACGGCAAGTCAGGGATTAACTGCTTCAGTAATGTGGCAAGCGGCTTTAGATCAACAGTCGTGAAGAACTTTGCTCGGAGTGAGAAAAATCACACTGCGTCTGGAAAAGATGGGGCGGTTTCCGTAGTATTCACTGCAAAAATTGAATGATATGTTGTCCAGAGAACTCACATGAACGGTTCAGGTCGCTCATCGTCCCAACACACATCCTCCACTGATTGCTAACCTTCGCTCCATTCTACTGAAAGTGAATATAACAAAAATAGGGTCTATCGGGTTATTTTTTGAATGGCCTTCATTCTTCAGGTTGGCATGGATAATACTGGAGAAACCACCAACAATGCTAGTGCCAGTTGTTAGAAGTTTCCGGTATATTCGAAAATGCACCCTCTACGCGAAACTCACGGTGACCAGAAGGCCTCAGGGAGTATGAAGACCAACAATTCGAAAATCAAAACTGTTGCCAGATATATTCGAAACATCTGAGGTAAAAGTTACATTCTCCAATTCAGTATTTACCTTTTCCCTACTGAATGATGGGAGTATGTTATATCACGTCTGCATTCAAGGTGATGTGTGTTGTTGACTATAAATATCCACAGGATCTCGCAAAAACAACAACATGAAGGGCAACGAAACCATAGGCACATGATAATCAAGTGACTCACAGCTGTCGAATCAGTCTGGGTAAACAAAATTTACGCTTAAATGACAACCACCGACTTTCAAATCAGATGTATCTATTGCAACGGAATATACGGTTCATGGGTTATTTACAAGCATTACTGAACAGTATAACTAATTCCACGAAAATGTTCCATCCACTGAAATGTCTAATCTTCGGTTGTTCCATGAAGTAGAAAAGAGAAGACTACGCCTGGCGTACTCTTGGTCAAGTTGGACGTGTCGTCCCTTGTCTACTGGGGTGGTACTACTGACAAAGTTGTAACAAAAGTGTTCTTCCATCCCGAACACGAATTTACCCGTTACTTAAATTAGCCGGCAGAACTAGGCATTCAGAATGAGACAAACGAAAGTCAGTTCGCAAGTGGTCGGGATTCAACCAATGAACTATAGAGTATGTATTAGGTTGAGCGCGTGGCAAGCAATGCCAAGCAAGAAAGTTTCACTAAGTACAGTTATAAGAAGGAAGAATGACATTTTACAGGTGCGACAATGTTACAAAATTTATCATAATTTCCACTGTATACAGCAGAGGGCAAAATAGAGGTAAACAAAAGTAGTGACTTTATATAAATGAACAAAACGTTTCAACGAAGTAAAAAAGCTTCCATCTTGTCAAACATTCAGTGGTAAACGTACCAAAGGAAGTTTAATGAATCCAGCACTCTCACTCGGGGCTTACGAATCACGAAGCAAGTCGTTTGCTTCACAAAGCAGCTGAAAACCGTAAAGCGGTAACGAAATTCTACAAAGGTGAGCATATGATTAGATCAGTTAACTTTCGACAAGCAGTACATTAAACGTGGAAGCGGCCACGGGGATCCGGAACAACCAGTTTTAGGCTAACGTATCAAAATGTATTGTGGAAACATTCCTACTTTCAGCTGTGACTTTTGTTTGCCTCACCAAATCACCATAACTAACTCTGAAAACCATTTGTTGTGACGCACATGTTATTGCAAACCGAGAACGGCTAAAATTTTTTATTCTAATGAATGTAGACTACGGTTTTGAGGGTGGCGCGGATTCGTTAAACAACCATGAGTAAAGCTGCGATATCCACGCAATATACTAACTCTGGTATTTGTGGTTTGTAGTGAACTTACAAAGTAATATAGACATATACGGTGGTCTCACCACAATGGTCACCAGTCTGGAGTGCCATGGTCTTTTCCGTATCAGTTCGTTGCTTCAATTGGCTGGTTGTGTGGCGTACATTTCGTGTCTGGTTGATTGACAGGTGAGTAAATACCTCCCATCAACCGTGCTGTTGACCGCCATTTGAATCATCAGTTAAGCTGGGATGATGCGACTCAAGTTGTCATGTTGTTTATTCTACCTCCTGGAAATTTGAAGAACAAATGAGCGTCGACATGGGCAACTGCAGAGACAAAAGAAAACACGTAGCACCACTTGACAATAACATTTTTGGATTGATTCCATCGTAGCGACCTGGTGGTTTCACTAGTGTAGCGACCCTATTTGTTTATTGCTAACTGCGTTAAAGTTACTGACTTGCATGCGGCCTGATGTGAAAAATAGTTCTAAAACTCGGTCTCATATTGTGCCTAGGTTATTAAAAAAAATTGCATGCTGTATGCTTTGCAGTTGTTTGTTAGCGTGCCACGTGAGGTGGCGTAAACTCGAGCCACACACTTCCAGTTTACTCACTGTTCGACGAACGGTCTCTAGCCTCCCGAGATAATTTGTGTGCCGGGGCCATTTATAACGCCATAATACACCTGCTGTACATTCCGTCGAATAAATATTCGGTCGTTATTCTCAACGGCCTCTCTGCATTTTGCGTCTGGGGAAGTGGTATATGGAAAAAGGACCTAGTGCACAATGGATTAAACCGGATAGTGGAAATTAGGCCTTTTTCACTGTTGGTCATCTTGACCATATGTGAAGAATATTTCAACAGACTGGAAATGAGAAGTCTTAACCTTGGTGGAAAGTCCAAAGATGACCGCAAATTGATTCGTTTTACACAGCTTACAATGCATTCACAGCAATGGTTAAATTGCATTCTTGTCTCTGTTTCTCATTCAGCTGCGGCTGAAATTTTTCACAGTCAGGTCTTTTCAAATTGACCAAAATTGCTGAAAAGCAGATCAATGTAATGAACTGCCTACCATTTGATTAACTTTGCCTATCAACTCAATATTTTTGTCCAAAACTCCATTAGTGGCTTATTGAACCAGCAACTAGATGGTATCATAACAGTATACAGAAGTATTTAAAAACCGTCAGAAAATATTTTTTCACAAGCTATTACAAAGTTTGTGAGTGCTATGGTTAGATTTATCAGTATTGTCTGGGAGCCTGCTTGAGAATTGTTAGTAATTAATTAGTGGAATGGTTTCAGCGTCACCCATGATACTAGCAAGTGGTTGAAAAATCAATGTCATCATAATTTGTGAGAAATTTAGTTGCTACTGTTGAATGCACTTACACCAATATAAACACTGGTGATAGCATTGTCAGGGCTATCGACACTCTTAGCATCCAGTGCATGATAAGTTGCGATGCGATTATTTATCCGGAAAAAGTAGTTCATGCCGTAAACTTTTGGAAGAACTAGTGCAAAAGTTTTTATTCAGAAAATCTTCGTGTGAGATCACAATCCTTTCAGGTTCTTTGTTGTTGTGATATCGTTCAGCATCGACATCAGAACACGTCTGTTAGCAGGATGCGGAAAGAACCCTGTGTAGGTTTTTCTTCCAGTTCCTCATTCTACCAACAAAAGTGTCCCGACTTTCACTGACCGTGTAGGTTATATTAGGTGAAAGTTGTGTCTCGCGTACTTATGTGTTGACCGTAGTTGGCTAGATCCCAGGGTGCACGCCAACGTGTCATATTTTTTCGCATCGGGACGACTCCGCTGATGATTGAAAACGGTCATTCAGGAAGTCGGATCGGATTCGTTGTTGGAGAACCTCTTACTTAAACTGTTCAAGTTAGGTCAGTGAATGTGTTCAGTTCTTTGAGTGTTGAGAGGAATTAACCGACTAACAGACCTGACGCTCAAGGATTCTCAGTTAGAAGTGGAATCTGGAAATGGAAAGGGCTAATCGCCGATAAATCTCGAAACACATAATAATGCACATGATATGTTTTAAGGTCAGGCCAATTTTTGAGTGACTACCAGAGATAATGATAGAGTCCATGTTTAGGATCTATTTGCTAATCGATGTCTATGAACTGGAGCTAGTGATGTCCCGTGTACGCTTTTCATCATTGAACATAATCCTGATGTGGATACCATATGAATTTGCCAGAAATTCCTTCTAGGCAAAATGGTGTTAGAACTTATGCAGTGTGATGTTCCAGATAAAGCTCTCAATCAGCTGCCTGTACACCCTGAAGATTGTACAAGCAGAATATTCGGGCATTTAGAAATATGATATCAAGTCTCCATTGTGGCTAGGAATGCATGGTATCAAGCTGTAACATCACTGAGACTTTCTGGTGGACATATTGAAACGAGTGTATCATGACACCGTGAGCTGCCGACTCCCGGCTAACGTGAAAGCAAATTGGTCAATGCTAACAGTGGTGATGCACAACTGCCTGAGGAATAAAACGTACAAACCAATAGCGTGCAAATCGTACTACTTGGTTGTAAGCTGGCAATCTTGGAATTGTGTTCTTTTGCACAGTCCAGTTTTAACGTTGCTTGCCCAATGACCGTGTTATTTAATAATCTAGTGCAAGTGTTAAAGTTTGTGCTTTATGTTCGGAAGAGTGACATCAGTTTGTCATATTTGCAGTGTTTTTCAGACAATAATTCTAGAACACGACCTGGGTGGTGTTTAATTTTTCTGCCGGAGCAATCAAAATCCAAAGAGTCGTCAATAAACCGCAATTCTCCGACGGTTCGTTTGAAGCAAGATCTACTGCTTTCTGTGCATATGCAACATTACAAAAGCGTGGATCATGTCAAAAAGAAAGTTCGGTAAACTTACATCGCTGACGATCGTTTGTTCTTTGTGTGAACAACTTAGTAGGCACGTACTAAATCGTCGATTTGTCTCCAGGACAACCAAGTTTCACTCTTATGTGTTGATTTATTTCCTGTTTGGCCATTTCTTATACGGCTGACAGAAATTTCGCTTATACGGTTTGATAGTCTACAAACGATGGTAGTTATTTTCAACACACTTTGGCTGCGCCAAAACAGCTTTCCTTGTCCATCGTCGTATAAAAGTACATATTATCAGTAGACGTGGTTCACATTGTATGTCCTGTCGGTAACCTCCTCTTTCGCATGTTGGTCTATTACTAGCAGTTCTAACAGAAAGTTATGCCGTAATTTTTAATAAATTCCGGGAGAAAACCATAGAGTTTGTGTCGCCTTTTTTCAGGTAGTCAGTTGATTAGATTTAAATCAGAGTCCAAATGTGAAATTTTCGAGCTCCCGGTGTGGCTTCGTAGCTCAGCTGGTAGAGCGCTTGCCGCTTTGAGGCATGCTGTGTCTGTTGCTGGTTCGAATCTAGCCGAAGCCCTGAAGTTTCACAGTCGGGTCTCATCTAAATTCATAAATCTGCCATCTGCCGTCTGCTGTAAAAATTAACTGTAAATACTCACCAGTGTGATTCAGTTAGTTTGTTTAGATGTTCACACAAGTGCCCATTTCAATTTTCCGGTCTCCATTCGATGGTTCTTTGAGCACCAGTAGCTACAGAAGTGATTTTACGTCTGAAATATCCCTCTTCCTGAGTTTGTATTCGTGTCAGTTAATTGTAGTGGATAGTTCCGATTTCTTCTGGTAGACCTATTTACCCAAAACCCGGAAATTAGGCAGGCCAGTTACTTTGTCCACTGAAAGCGGAGATCGTATGCACCGGCTTTTAGTGTTTGTGCCAAGCATTTCATACGGTCACTACTACCAACCCATTGAACGAAGATGTACAGTCTATACTTGTTAGCTTTAAAGATTTGTTTTAACAATCCAACATAGCTGCTTATACCATTCACAGACAGCCTATATACTACAGTTACCCTGTTCACTTGGATTTGTACCTAATGTATTCTAAATAATCCTAATGGTCTTTCAGTCCATGCGCTTATTTGCAACCGCGGTGTGCTCTAATTATCCTCTATCGTACTGCTGTTAATCAAGTTAGCCTTGATCTACACGTGTTTGGTTGCTTCTATTATTTTTGCTGATGTGTTTTTGCTGTTTCTCAGTAATGCTAGGTACCTGACAATATCTACTGAGCGCCACCGGTGTTATTTGTATCACTTTCGACACTGTCAACAACCAACAGTCTCTCTGATTACCACTCATTCACAACACTCGATCTAATCTGTTTACATTTCATGCAATAACTACAACGGATTATTCTTAAATCGGTGTTGTTTGATTTGCATTTGGTTAGGGTGATTTATATGACTATGTTCACTTCGAATAGTACTAGTCAATTTTTCAGTTTTTCCTATTCATCCTTACTGATAACTATTATCAGCTTAGCTGCATAATTGGAGTCATTTCATGGGTGGGTCTGGTGTATTGTGTACCGTGCAAATGCGATTAAATAACGCTGTTCATTTCTGAACCTTCATAAGGTACTATGCTATTTATTGTTGTCACATTTTAATATGTGTAATTGATAGTTTAAACAAATGCCATCCTTATCCGGTTAATAAACATCAGTCAGAATTTGTTCGACTGTGTTCTCAAGGAATTTAATTTTGATCCACGCTATCCTAATTTGGGAAAATCTATGATCGTCACGAGTGAGGGTACTTGATTGCAATCAACCTACCGACATGTTCGACAGCCAACCAGCAGTACGCTTGGTGCAAAATGAAGTTCGATGCAAACCTGCTCAGTTCTGCTTACCCGACACGGAGTTGGGCTAACGTTTGCTCAGGTATTTGCATACGGAAGTACTAGGATGAGGAACTCATGCATTCAGCAATTTCAGTCAGTATACGCGATCAATGCGTGGGCGTTAATTCTCTATCTACTTCATTATGGACGAAGTGAATTGAGACTACATCGACTGAGTTGAGGCGCAAAATCAAAGAAATCGCTTTCTATAGCACTTACCTTTTAGCATATCTTCTCTTTCGTGTTTACATGATCAAACATGGGTTTTACCCACGTTTTTTGTGAGTTGAACGTTAGCATAAGTCTTTAGCCCTTCCAGCGCATTTACCTTTAAAGGCGGTTGTCGTCAACAAGAACAGAGAAACCTCTGATGACTCTTTGAACTGAAAGTCAACGAAAAAATTCCATACAAAACAAGTTTTAGGCAAGAGGTTTCTGACTCCTGAGTGAAGATCACAGGTGTTAAAGGCATGGTTGGAATGGCCTAACGCCCTCTATAGAGAGATATGTCGTCATTTTGTTTGCATTTATTCTAAAATGACTGTGTAATAAACGTAATGGTTGACTTGTTATACGGACAAGGTTTGAACAGGAAGACTTCATCAGTAAACGGGAAATATATTGTTGGAATAAACCTGCGGCATCGACAGATTTTGACAGCTCTGTTAATGCAAAATTTTGAATGTGTTCCTCGGTGGTTCTGTCTTGAAGGTTGTCAACCAAACAGAATTATTCTCAAATAATATATACATCTACAAATCAGGTCTTCACCGTAAACCATGGTTCATACATCCCAGGTTGTACATAACTGCACGGATAATACAATTACATATGTAGAGAATTGCACACTTCCTTAATGTTGAATTCCACGCGCCCACTGATAGTCTAGATACTAAACTCTGTTCTGAACTTAATTAGCAATTATATTGCATCGTGTCATGCTCACATGCTAGCTATTATATTCGCGCGTTCTGTCGCGAATCCACTAAAGAGTAATCACTCAACAACATGCTGCTTGAGTTGCAACGTAGTACTGCGAAATGCTGATTGTACTGTGGCTGGTGAACCTCTCATTAGAAATTGCTGACAGATTTGTTTAAAAGTAATGTACACTAACGCCTGACTTTGGTCGGAAAACTTCGTGCACCGACATTTGCGAATAATGGGTGGCGTACTAAACAGATAACAACCGAAGAGAAATGTCAGAATTATAACCCAGATAAACGTAAATAGCATTTCTACCCGATAAGCTCCGAGATACCCATCGGTCGATTTCAAAAAGCTTGACTAGAAGGAATGCATACGATCCTCCGTGCTAACTCTGACTACCATCTAGGTATGAGCGGAACCAACTGATCAACACTCGCTTATTTATTGATCGGAAGTGACAGGAAATGCTGCACGATACTCGAACAGAAGTTTGATTGAAGAATATCATGGCATTGGTTTACCATGCAGGTTTCCACTTCAAACGGTCGCATTCCATCACCATCTGGAGGCTGTATACTCGGTGTTCACTGGAATTTTGACCAACGGTTGTTCTAGATAAGTTCGTGAGATTAAGATCGATTGGATTCGTCGTAAATGTTTAAGTAACACGTGTGGTACAACTCCAAACTTACTTGTCTTTGTGACTTACCGTGAGTCACTTGCTCCCCACTTCATAACTGTTGTTTTTGAGAAAATTCGATTCCGATGCTTCACTGTACATAATGGCCAGAAATGCCAGCAGTGTTTTAGTGGTTATTACCTCAAATGCAGCTGCAATATTTACCCAAGTGTTGCCGGTCAGTAAGGGCGGTAAACTATACATTTGTTGGTTGGTGTCTTTCCCTTACTGTACCATATGGTTTACTTCGAATACGGAGGTATTCCTCAAAACGTCGCTGGATATAAACTAGGTTTGATGAAGCTGTAGAAACTTTGATTTTACCTTTTCCAATGTGGTTAGGGATTGTTGAGAAATTTGTGACTATTACCAAAGTGTGTGTATGATGTGGACTCTGTTTGACCATTCCATGCTTGATAAGATCTCGAAGTGAAAACACCGATGCAAAAATTACTGACTATTCGGCACCCATCGAAAGTTGAGTTTTGGGGGGAAATAATATTGATGTCCAACTTTTCGCTGTGAAAAATACGTAGTCTTTTTCTTGGTTATGTAATATTTTACGCGCGCTATTTTATTCTTAACGCTGAAGATTCACTTGCTGATTGATTAACACACATCGCCTTTCACGTCATATAACTTGGCCTATGTTTGATTAAGTTGTGCTAACTGATCAATACGTGACACCATTTTCACGCATACGCTGTCACCTTCATGTTGTTACGGGGAACCTTTTGTTCACTTTACTTCTCATCGATTACTAGAACGTCAATGATTTTAAAGAACGTTATCGTTCAATACTTCACCGTTATACGTTAGTTGATTATTTCATTGTTTTCCTAATCACCGCTGGGGCTTCGCTACTTGTGATATCACTCACTCCCCTATAGTGTGTATACAAAGGCTCTTCACAAAGCAACGATTTAATTTATCAGTTTTCACGCTCTACGATGCATCAGGTCAGCTTCCAACTGTTACTGTGGATTTCAAGTTAACTAAACCAAACTCCTGACTGCATTACAAAATTCATTGGCATTCGGGTCTTGAAAGCTCTCAGAAACTGTGAGGTAGAGTTCATCGCAGTCACCATGACAGTTACCACAATCATTATTATTATTATGGTTGACGGAAGTATATCAGAGACCTCCGAATACATCATTTTTAGACACCGGATACTGGTATTTAAAACAATCGAAATAACTTGAACTAAAATGAGAAACGTGCCAGTGCAAAATCACTTGGTTAGAAAAATCGAATCGAACTGTTCAGTTTCCAAAGCGATTGATCAATGAATATATAGTTAGTTTACTGCCACTGGAATGAATAACAATCTTACACACCAACCGTGGTTCATTGATATTTGGAGGTTCTCGGGTTGCAAATTGTGAAATGACTCAAAAGTATCACGTTCTTTTAAATTCTAGGAATGTTCAGCCAAATTTCTTCTAGAATGTGGAATGTTACCTTAGAGAACAACCGAAAAAATTAATTTTTTCAATGATTCGCTAGAAATCTTACAAGGGAGGGTATTAGAGTCTCATTGAAGAATTACTCATGTAATGATGTTTCAGCAGTCATACTTTTAGTTGTTCTGTAAGCATATACGTGTCGTTTCTGGGGTCCATGTGAATGGTTGATTTATGGTCCTCATAATGTCAACAGAAACCTGTTGGTTCGGAGTCGTATACCAGTACGTGTAGCGATTTTTTCACAATCATTTCAGATGAGCTCTGAGAGGCAATTATTTCTTCAAAAGTCCTTCAGTTAACAATCGGCAGATTTAAAAGATTAGATGTTACTTAACCCAAATGTACGCTGATTTTGATTTTTTCAGACGCGCTGGTCACTTTGAAGGTGGCTATCAAAGTAAAATCCGTTTTCTTGTCTATGGTAAATAGTTATAACCCCTCACATGTTAGGGGAAGCATACGGTGGATATAGTCTGTATTTTGAACTTTGTTTTTTACTGCATATGTCAACTCTTCCATCAGTAAATGCACATTTACTCAAGGGAATTTATTTCATTTCAATTCACTTGTTTCCCTTTCCGCAAGCCATTGGACCTGAAATTTCCAGCTTCAAAAGGTTTGAGTTGGCTCATTTTAAAATATATCCAGAAAGATCCACTTACATGTAATGACCCTGAGCTTCACCAGAAGTTACTGTTTGTGTGGATATTTTTCATCACAGAGGTTGTTTGGAACTTCTGAACAGATAAACTAAAATCGATGGAAGAGAAAGTGTTGGAGAAAGCAAAGCTAAACAGAATTGGAACATTAGTCCTCGCAGGCACACTATTGATCAAGGCACGCTGCTATCTCAAACGCGGCTCTAAGTCGGCTGCCTGAATGATTGTTAAGTCCCATTTGAGCACATCGCGATTGGCTGTTTACTCAAATAGTCACCAGTTTTATAAGTAGTATATAGGTTGCTGCTTTGCTACTATAGGACGTCACTCATATACTTGAGGACCCAGCTGCCACTGTCCCTTTAGGTGCCCTGCAGAGAGCTTTCGTACCACGACCAAAACACATTCTGAGGTATACAGATTATGGATTGATATTTTTTAACATTATGTTCGCTTTGCGCTTGATATGCTTCAGTATTATTGAATGTAAATGACAGTGTAGAGAATAGTGCATTAAATTACTAGCCATTTTGTGTGATTTTGTCAGAGTTTTGACAACAGTCCAATATGTGGTGAACATGTGCTTTGATTCATCACATGGCACCAAACACATGATTTTATGGCGCTTGAAAACTGTAGCAAAGTATAAGTCAACTGAGGTCCAGACGCGTTCTTAGCTTATATTGACATGAATGGTCCAATCATTTTAGTAGACTGTACTAGTTCGATGTTTGTACTTATTTAACACTCGTCACTATTCAACTCACTTTTTCGGGTAGTGAGTCATGTTTTTGAAGTAATTTTGTGGAAAATTCTCTTGGCAATGCGACAGTTGTAGTATATTTTATAAGAAGTCATTCGAAGGATAGCAACTTTGCAGACAATCCTCACATTGTATAAACTAGCTAACAGACGAAGATGAACTGCTAGTCTAGTGGGGTAATCCATTTTTTCAGTAAAAGCTTGATGTATTAGACACCAGTTCACTCTGCCTCTTCTAGTACACATGATTTCCGTCAAAATCTTTAGCATCTGAAAACCTTCAAATTCGCTCTCCGTGCAGTATGTACAGATATTTCCAAAATGGCCGAAATGAAACACAGGATGTGGAATATGAACTGTTAGAGGAATTGGGAAGGTCCGATCTACCTCAAGTGCAATCACACAACAATACAAACACTTTTCAGAGGTGCATTTGGAGTAGTGAGAAGAGGTGTAAATCTGAGTACAGGAGAGGCGTTTGCGATAAAAATTATTAACACATCCAGGATGTCAAAGAAAAGTGAGCATTCGTTTTATTCACGTTAAACTTCAAATCAAACAGATATGCCAAATTTTAACTTATTTAGTAAAATGCTTGTTATACTAGTTTTGAATTAAATTCACTAGGAAACGGTCCGAGCAATGTAACTCACAGGCTATCACAACGTAAAGCTTCGCCTTACAAACACTTCCGCCAGTATGACATTTTAAAATCAAACCTACTAACAGATTATTTGCTTGTATGATTAATAAAATGTAATGCGAATTTGCGTTCTCTGTTCATTGAGTGTCTGGCTGTTCGTTGTTTTCAGCTTAGATAGTAATTTTTCAGTGAAAAACAATCTTCTGTCGTTGCCTAACCCTTCAGATATGGAGTCCACTGAGAATGAAGCAAATATCTGTAGAACGTTACGACATCAAAATATCGGTAAGTTAGTGTGAATTGCTCTCTCAAAGACAGATGTGTGAAAGTACGCGTTCTGTAAGTTGGGACAGTGCCATATACCTACAGCTGAAATAGAGCAGTATGCGTGACCAAATAACCAGTTGCTGGTTGAGGTGGCACAACTCTGTCCGTCACAGTCCGAGCATTATTATTTCTTATGTAAACACAGCACCAGCATAATATTTTTATTGCGACTATCCACATAATTTCTTTAACGGATCTACCTTCCATGAAATAAGGAACATCATGTCCGTACAATCTTGAGGAACTGAAAATTATTACAGACCTTAATAATCCAAGGCAAGCTTAATACCCGTTACCTTAGGCGTCAGAGTAGATGTAAACTCAAAGATTGTTGTTATGCGTTTGTCTAGCTGACAGACAAAAAACAGCTCGATTTCGCCATGGGTGTTTCATGTATAGTGTGTTGCCATGAGACCGTTATAGTTCATGGTATTTATAATATAAGTATGCCATCATGTGCCACAGTTACTGCGAGTTGGTAAAATTTACGCCGGAACTTTTTTACATTCAGTTTGCTGATATTTACTATCATACGTGTCGATAAAAATGACACTGCTATAGTAAGTGTACTTGGCATCAAACGATGCCCGTACTGCCAAAACATTATTATCTCTCAAATTATCCACGAAATATTCAATTAATTTTGCCAGGAAATGTGTCGCTTGCACTCAGTTTGCTTTATTATTTCAATTGACTCTTTTTTTAAGCGGTTTGAAACTGAATGAGAACGCCGTGTTCTATCCTTGAATGGGATTTTCATTGGTCGTCTGCTTTTTTCGTACAAACATCAAAATGCGGTATAAGAATTTTCTTCCGTTTTCCAAGAGTTTCAACCTGGAAACATTTTCTACCGTTAGCACCTATCAGTTAAATGTCAAAGACACACTGAAACGGAAAGAAACGAACTAATAAGATAACGGGAAGTTTTTTACTTTCTATCCAGACAAATCTAAGATTCTGATCATAACTATCATTACATTCGTAGGCCAAAAACAGAGTAAGCTGACTGAATATACTTAGATCTGATGGAGTAGGTGCACCAGATTATCTAAACCACTAATTTGCACCGCTAAAACAATAAAATTTACTCGTATCAGTGTTCAATTTGTGTAGAAAATGATTTTTCACAGTGGAGCAAATTTATTATCATGTGAACCCACGGTGGTTGTCTCAGTTATTGTTTACTTGTTCGCTATCCCCTTGGTGAGCTATTCGAAGTCCATGATTTCTACTGAGCAACGGAAGCTGTGACTGCTTTTATTTCAAAAGAAGCAGGACGGTGATCATCATGGTTCAAAGTGAGATTACATACTCTTCATCAGTCGTATTGGTAGTTTACTGTCATCGTGCAAACTAGCTAGTGATCACTTGAAAGAAATGCACGAAGAATCAGTTCGTTCACATAATTACGGTAAAACGGTCCGCATTAAACTTCGACATAGAACTGAGAGAGATAAGGCTCATTTGATGATTTGGGTAGCGGGAGAACTGAATTCAAGAAAGTGTAAACTCTTGTTATCAAAGGGTGTCTTATGTTCTTTTGGTTTACTGTATTAGTAGTGAAGCAAATTTATTGTATTTCCTGTTGCTTTCGTTTTCCAGTTCAGCTGCACGACAGTTTTCATTATAACGGAAGGTTCTTTATGGTATTCGATCTGTAAGTTTGAACCAGAAATCAAGCAGTGAATGAATCCAGTTAGCACCACCTAAATTAAAAGTATATAAAGGCATAGCTTAATCAGTAGAAGTGTAGTTTGTTAATGTGAACTATTCATGAATTATCAACTAGGAGTTACCGGTCTATCACAATGAACTTGCAGAGAAAATGTTAACCACAGGTGCGGTGTGGTTTATATTCAAGGTTAATTGACGGTATAATTCCAACCGCTCGCTGCAGACCTTCAGTAATCCAAGTTGCTGCAACTTCATCATTTTACTCATGAACCAAATGTCTGTACTTTGTTCACACGAGTAGATGATAGTTTTCCGTTAGTATCGCAGTGACGCTTAGTTTTTACTGGAAACAAACATTGATATGTTTACACTCTGCAGGCTGTGTCGTCCGGTAACGTGCCAGAACAAAAAACTGTGTTCGTACTTTTGACTTTCCGTCAAACTGTTTCCTCACCGCACGCCACCTTAGTGAACCCAGTTTAATTGATTGTCTGAAACCTGAGATTCAGTTACTGTCAGTCCTGCTGAAGGTTGATGTATCCAGGGCAATCATGTGTCCAAAGTTAACGCACGTTTTGCTCAAGTCATATGTCCCTTGTTTACTCAAGACTTACGAAACCAAGATATTTTTGTGAATAACTGTATATCCTATTTAATGTCTGCTCACTTGTGATACAACTGGTAGGCGGATTAGTGGAATAGTTTCGCTTATGGGAGCCTGCGACTACATTTGATAAAGAAGCGAGTCAACGATTGTAGAAGTTTTTAGCATTACGCACTACTGGTAATTCTAAAGGCGGAGGTTGAAGGCGAATGCCGTATAAAATAACTCTCTTTTTGAGAGTTAATATCTCTGACCGCTACGCTTTCCAGTTTGAGAGATTCTAGAGATTAGTGGAGATGATCGGTAATGGTTTAAGACACCACCAAAAATTCCCTTCAACTCTACACTTAAGTGATTGAAACGTGTTATGCTTAGTAGCCGAATCTAACTGGAAACACACAGCCTGTCTTCTGGTTGATATCATCACTAGACTTGCTCTAATGTGCGAAGCTCATTAAGTGAGAAAACCATAGCATCGCTAACCAATTAGCATCCTCTCCCTCCTATGTGGAGTACGTGGTCAAAAGTTAAGGAAAACGTTTACACAAGAAGCAGCAACGACCATGATGCTGGTCGTGTGGTTCTATCACCGGAATGTTTTTAATGTCACTAGGAAATACATTCGGTTCTTGATTTGGATACGGTGATTTTAGCATCAGTCGTCCCATGTCGCTCTATTGCAGCTAGATTCAAAGCCATCTTCTCTAAATGAGAGCAGCATCTTTTGTGCTTGAAGTTACCGAGGGTATAGGATGTGTCCAGCTTACCGTATTGTTATACACTAATGTTGTGTTTTTATTTTATGTCATTGCAGTTTTTATGATTGAATACTCTGTTGGTATCAACACTCGTCCTCTCAAACTTAAAACTATAGAAGTAAATCCGAACAAAATTAAAATGAGTCTTCTGTTTATAGGTTTCTAAGCTTATGTCCCTCGCAGCCTTTGTGCCCTCTATATTTGTAAGTTGGAAGGACCAACCGTGTCGTGATTTCAGAAAGACAAGAACGGGAATTTGAGAACATTTAATCCAGTGACGGCTAGCAAACTGTTAGAAGAGTAATTTTATATAGCTGGATCACAGTAGTGCCAGGTTTATCGGAAATTTGAATTGACGCACAGTACTCCAGATAGTTTGCTACTAGTTCGGAAAAATATACAGATATTTTCCACAGTTGCCATAGTTTTGTTTCCCCTAATGCAAGATTAGTCAGCCATCTACCAGATCACTGGTAATAAATAGGACAAAATACTTTCAGAAGTTTCTTTCATTTCCCTGCCAAGCAGTGATGGGAGATTATCTCTTTTGCAGTGCGTGCATAAATGATTGCAGTCTCAGTCCATAAGGAACGTCACTTAATGTTCTTGCTTTTGTTCACATAAGTCATAGACTCTGGGGTACAACCAATGATTACACAAACCTGACTAAGTAGAACTTGTTTTGTACTTTGTAGTAGGTTGTCAGTAACAAGTTTTTTATGGATACATTAGGTGATTTCTGATTTGTTTTTTTCCTAAAGACTCTATGGAGACAAACCACTTCATGAAAAGTACAATTTCTTAGTTCGTACGTAGTTTGTTATCTGTATATCAGATTTTGCACCTTTAGTCTACTTCTGCTTAGTCCACGTCGGAAAAACGTGTGTGACTTGATTTTCACACTTGTTGGAACTTGACGATTGTGCTTAGTAAGCATTCATTGTACACCACTTTAAAACATTGTAAAATCTTCATAAGGTCCAAAGTTGAACGCCCAGCTGTAAGGTGGATTTTTTCGTTGCTTCTTCACTCCTTCCAAATAAGTTGCCACATAATTGTGAGTAAGCAACTGGGGATATTTGCATAGTTCAATGGTTCATACGTAAGAACTAGTCGCCAAAAGCATACGGATGATTTTATTAACAAGGTCTTCACATTCACTGAACATTCCAAACCACCCTTCCAACTAGCATTACAGGCGGTGAACTGTTTGAAGATATTGTTTCACGTGACCATTACTCCGAAGCCAGTGCCGGGTGAGTTGAAATTTCATCTTATTTGTCTGAAGGTTTGTTTGTGTCACATGTTGAAGCGTAACGTTCTAAGTAAATTGGCACGGCTGACTGTTTTAGTCAAATATCACGTGTGGAATGTAGAATTCCTTTGTAACAGCCTGATTGAAATATACCAGAATTTCAACGTAAGTTTATGAAGAAGGCAAGGGAGGAATAAGGGAGTAACAACTAACTGTTTCCTTAGAAGGAAGATAGCTCTATTGTGGTGAAAAATTCCGATACGGTTACCATAAAATCTCCTAAAAACGAAGGCATTGTTAACCCGTCAAAATGTCGTTATGACTCTGTTCAGTTTACACATTTCTGAAAATCAGAGAGATAATTGTGGCTTGGTAACAAAAAATAGGCAAACTGGTTGACTCGTTACAAACTTCATGAGAAAACTCAAACGTACATAAAGTTGAAGACTTCCGACAACTCGCGAAATGAACTGACGTCGCTGTGCCTATTGCTCAATCTCGTGCTGACGTGACATTTATGTAGCTAAATGTTTCAGGCTGACGTAGCTCACCAAATTACAGTTGAGTGACTGTCCTGCATGAAATATTTGGAATGTAAGTTTCGGTAAATGCCTACACTTGTGATTGTCATTGGACAAATGTCTGATAAAAACTTGTATCCTACACAACAGGGGGTATATACAGTAATTCTGGTGTATTGATATAGTATGTCCCGGGACCGTTAGAGGCCTCCGCACTACCAAGCAGACAGTGGACACTGTTATGTGCAACAAGTTCCGAGCTCCAGCATCGAATTCATAAACCACTACCTGGTAAAGGCCCGGCGCATAAATTCTCGTTTGCTCTGTGTGCTAAAACGATTACAACCAGTAACTTAATGTAATGATTTGCAGTCTTTTCTACTTCAAGCATTCAGACTGGAAAATAAAAGTAAACATAATTGTCAGCAACTGGAATTTATAAAGTACCGGCGATTTTAATATCACATCACAAGACGAGAAAATACGTAGGATTTCGGATAAACAATTACGCACTTTATCATAAGACGAATGCGGCTACCCGTAGTAACCCGTTAATCTAGCTGAGTAGATGAGCTGCACTGACAGAATGTAACGGTGATTACGGAATGGCCTTTAAGACAATAATTCCAGCTGAAGTTTAGCATCCGTTTATCTCAACCTTTCAGCGCATCAATATTATTCAATTTTACTTGAAGTTTCTCGCTATTTGTGTCAATTACATTGCACCTCACGTGTGTGAGGTATAATAAGTCAATCACTTTAGGATGGAACGTTATTGTCAAACGTATCTTTTGGAGCATTTTGACAGCTGTTCTTCACCTTGCTTAGTTGATGAACTCCGTCGTACAAAATTGGCAAAAGCAGGCATATCTACTTCAGACCCATGCGTGAAGTGTGCTTTAGGTAGTTAAAGGATGAAAAAAGAGCAGTGTGCATACTGAACCTCAAATGTGACAATCAGTTCTACATCTCGACCGTCGAACTGCAATAATGGTCAGCGCGGAACTTGATATTTTCCTTTCTTGAAGTTATTTAGTCATACATGCAACAGTGCATGTGTTACACCTTTGTTGCGCTGTGTTTAAGAAGCACGATTTTTGACCATTACTCTAATTACACCTCTCCAGGCATAATCAGATTATCATATGGAAACAACCGGTCATAACCGCCCGTGAGAATTATTCAGGTCATCAAGTCAATTTGTGAAAAGACAGGGCCAAAGTTCCATTAACCGTTATTGTCACAAGGGTACTCTTTTGATAACAAGGGTGCTTAACCGTGAACTGTTGGGTTCCACAATTGTTGGCGTGCTCTTAAAAATGATTAATTTACGACTAAACTGCACGTATCTCGATCTGCAGAGTTCAAGTAGTCGAAATTCTGCTGAACACTGACTTGAATCTTTACCTAATTACCAGAATTTAAGTTACCCAAACCCTCACATACAATATGAAGTAGAGGTCGACACTTGTTTAATTGGACAGAATTTATTTTTACTTGCCGTCAAAATGGAACGTTTCAACGGTCTCTTTGTAGCAAATTGACAATGATTAGCCAATACACTCAGCTCCCTAGTTTTAAACGTACCCGCCATTGACAATACTCAAAACCCTTGCTGACGAAGCAAGAAAAGTACAAATGACAAACAGACTGGGGAAAACTGAGAATTGCCAAAGAGGTGCATGGATAGTATACTGATCGTTGATGACAAGCATGAGAAACGTGTTTTCGATGTATCGCCCTCGGGTCAGTGGAAGCAGAACGGATAGTTAAAACGAAACTTAACTGTCTGAGGTCTGGAAATCAAACTTACAGCGACCACACTCATTAGCACATACGTAAATATATATCACCACTCGTTGTTCTAAACACAGGCTAGGTTTACGACGCGTGACTGAGACAACGGTTCAGTGTTGTCTGTCTGTTGAATTGAGGAATGGGAGATGGCGTCATACCAGAAGCTCAGTTCAGTGCGCCTAAGTCAACTGACTACAGGTTCTTCCTTTTTTGTAGCCATCTATTTATTTACAATTCGCCATTTCACACAAGTGTGCAACAGTTTGATACCCAGGGCTATCTGATTCGCCGGAATCTATGTCCCTGCATCCTAAGAGCTGGATTTGAGTTCGTTGATGCTGTGAAAGGTATCACGAATAAAGTCCGTCTTATTTACCCAGCTGATACAGCCTGGTTACTTAAAAATAAGGTCCTAAGGTGATCTGATGATTTACTTGTGAACACACTGGTTGATCACATAAAGAGATGGCACTTTCGACTAAATTGACCAGACTTGCACTTCAGGCAGAATAACGAGTTTTATCGACAGGTTGATGGTGTACCTCTGAGCTCAACTCTGAGTCCAATTCTGGCTTTTATTTACGAGATTTGAAAGGTGGGGAGTTTTGAACGAGCATTCAGATATTCTATTTCTACCGACGGCATGCGGGTGACTCGTTTTTAATTTACGTAATCGCTATGAACGTAGATGTGACCCTGTGAACCATTCCATTCGTTTCATTTTTAAACTGTAGGCGAATGACGCTTGCTACTTTTTTCAAGCATACAATTGTCCGCACCCCAGCATGCTCCTAGAGCGTGGATAAAAATCATAAAGAGAAGTAAATGGGCCAGTGTACCAACTACCACAGCCTTCTTTCTCGTAAACGAAAGCAGAACATGGTCGAGTTTCGCGTAGAGAATTCTGCTTGAAGGAAATGCTGGATATCAGTCTTTATTTCCCATTTGACTCACTACGGAAAAAGGGCTATTAGGACAGATTCATTGCATGAAACGTGGTCGCAGACCTAATCAGTGATTTCTTTCTTAGTATTGAAGAGAAACTCGTGTTCAACCTACTCTCGCTTACGGCGGCTGGGTGATCTGAGGTTTACAGCAGGTAATAAAACAAACTTTCTTTGCTGTCTCATTGAGAAGTTAGTTCACAATCATCATTGAAGACTGGTTACGTATCATTTCAGTCACCAACGTTATGTGGGAGACGATATAGGTCGGACGATTGGACGTCCGTCCATACGGTTTGAAGACCGTTATTATATCAGGATTAAATCGAAGTTAGAAAAACAATCACTGATGAAATTCTGTCACATGTCTTCGCGCGCAGCCATCAAGTAAGCGTATCGAAAACATTTCGGGCCCTACGGAACGTTCCATTCGGGAAACTCAAGGCGGTCAGACAACACATTTCGATGACAGCGGAATGAATCACAGTCCAATTAGGTAACCCAGTGATTAGTTGATAGAACTGATATACTAAGGCTTTCCAAATCTCATGACTTCGTCCGGCATACACCTGTCAATCACCTACATATGCAGATAATTGGACTCGGTCAAAGGTTGCGAACCTATCCTGTGTTCAGATCAATGAGTGGTGATATATCTTTTTGTACACTGATAAATGTGATTGCTGACTTTGGTTTTCACCAGTTAGACACTTTAGTTCTGTTTTTACCGCCCTTTGTAAGTTTAGTGACGAAAAAACGGACTGCCTCGCAAATTTTCACTGCACAATGTGTGCTCTGGTTAAACGAGAATCTTCGTGTTATTTTTGGACAACCACCATGGAAAGAAAGCGTTGGCGATGAAATTTCGCGTTATGGGGAACAAATCGCATTTCTGTGAATACTATGTAGTTACTTCGACCTGACCAACTAATTGAGTGGCGAAATTTCTGTATACTGTTTCAACTGTGTGGTTTTGAATCTATTTACACATCAGGGGCCAGCTACGGAGCCTCCTAGGATGAGGTCATTAGAATTACCCAAATCGTTGTACAGAGAACACATCCTGTATGGCGCGGCCTTTCAACAATTGGCCTGTTTGTATTCATACCCTTAATTACTTACTCAGATCGGTCGTTTTACACTTTTGATCCGTTTTGCAAAGTTCTATTCTAGGTTACTTCACGTCTCTGTTAAGGTGAGCAGCGGCTTGGGTGAAGTTACCTTCTCGACGACTTTATCTCTTGAATGAATGAATAAAATATCTACACAGGGGAAACTGATTGTTTGCTACACACACCTACGGAGGTGAAAATTGATAGGTCTAGTGGTTGCGATATCAAAATTTGTCGACTGAGATTCGAAAACTAAAAAAACAAGTGTAATCGATCAGCGAACACATCCCGAGGTTTTGTCACCCAGGTGACCACATCAGATCCTCCAAAAATATCACGCAACAGGAGCTCAAAACTTCTTACAATTAATAAAGCCAGTTATTCTATGGAATATTGATACCGTTTGTTTCCATACTACAGGAAACATTCCGTTATTGGTGTGCGGACGATTGAAGTTAATTTGATTTACTCATTCAATTTTTAGAACTATTGATTGTTTGTATAATTCATTCGTGTATCTTTGCTCCGTTTTGAGGAGAGTGATTGGAAAAGCGGTGTATGCTAAGTCACACCAGTCAGAAGAGAGTGTTGAAACTTAATGCGCGAAAAAACAAATTGCAAAACGATCGTTTACACGAAGAAGTCATTCCACGTTTTCACTTTACAACGAAACTTTTTTTATATTTCCTTTTCAGTTACTCTATCTCTTGCGTAATCGACGCTCTTGCCTACTGTCACGCAAATAATATCATACATCGAGATTTGAAGGTGCATATGCTTTCATATTCTGCATTTGCTGTCCCTAGCTAACCAGACGTTCGTTTCGTTCTGCTTAAAAAGTACACGTTGTTGGTCGTATCTTAATATCGGATGCACTAGTTCTGTTATGTGCTAACTGCGGACTAACACAATCTAAAATCGAGGTGTATCTCCCAATCTCTGAAATAAAGGGTGCAATATAGCATCGTGTTATAGACAGACTAAGCACATTTTGATTCCTTCCATTCTGGTGAGTTGGTTTTATGTTTGTGTTTGAAAGGCCGACCTGTTAAACACTTTACTGGATTCCCGTTTCAACTTCAGATAATCAGTTACTTCAAAAGAATTGAACGCTGAATCATTAGTTGGCTGTAGCTGCTATATCTGCACATAGGCTGACGTAATAATTTTTATGACTCCGGCTGGGAAAACTTCCAGAAGGACAAGAGAGAATATTCCTGCACACTTCGTATAGTTGCTTGTTGACAATTAGTGTCGCTATTAATCGTGATCTGCATCGGTCCCGTAGGAAGTAGAATGTTTACATCAGTACTAAAAATGAATTTTATGGAGAGGAAAAGAAATAGCTCCGATGCTACCTATTTCAGAACCGTGAGAGGTTAATTATAACTGTGAGCAATATGGAATCATATTCTGATAAGAATTATGCGTCGGTATCCAGTAATAAGAATGAGTAGCCTATGGTGCCGTGATACGAACCACCTACTCGTTAATAAAAACATCCATTAGCTTAGGTGAGGTTAAAGGTTGGCAAATGCATAATTAGCCCGGTATTTTTTAATTACAAAGAGGTCCAAGTATGAATTCTGCGAGCAGCTTCACGTTTTGATTGTGTTGTATCGCCCACTTTTTCAAACACGTTGGCAGAATAGAACTTTTTCACTTGGACCTCATTTACCCAGTCACTTTATTGTGCCTTTATTGTCTACTGCTAAATAATTGTCCCAAACTGACAAGCTAACGCAAACCTCCAGTATTGAACTGAGCAGTACGGAAATTAGTTAATCAAACATTCTTGATTTCACATAGTTTAGAATTGAGTTGTGGACAGGGTTTACGTTTTACAGCTGATTCCGAACTGCTGAAGATATTGTCAAAATTTTATGGAAGTAAATTGGGGTGCACTCGATCTGTCAAGTGTGACATCGAAACAGAGCCAATACAGTTCGCACACTTTACCTGAAGGTTGCTCGTTATACATATATATGCATATATACATCCATATATATCCGTATATATAAAGATATATAGATGTATATGTGAAACTCGGACTCAGACGTTTAATATGCTCTTGTTTCTGCTGCAATCGCCGTGTTCTATAATCTAGGATTTACATTTATTTGTTCAGTCAGATTTTCTCCTTTAGTCCCAAAGCACAAGATTGTTCAACCGGTCAATTATATCTGTAGGACCCAATTGTTCTTAAACCCTCCAAAAGTGACGTAACAGTTAAGAAATCTGTTGCACCATATTTCTATGAGTGATGGCCATTCACACGTTTGCGTGCTTATTAATTGTCTACGTAAAAATGGGTGATTTCTCTGCAATTTCTGCCTAAATTTATGTAAGAGGTTTTTAAACACGTACACTCTTCTGATCATCGGAAATTCCTTTCATCTATCAAAACTGTTTTTATTGAGAATAATTGGTATTCCAGTTTTAACGTACCCGGTGATCAGATTTGTTAACCGAATTAAACACATGAATTCATACAACGCAGTCCAAAAAACCTTGATAATTAACACGTTTTTAATTTGGCAATCCGCATAAGCTTTTTTAGTAGTTTCTGGTTACTCTGCAGAAATTCAACATAGAGACGTAGTGCGTATCTCAATCTTGAAGAACTATTTGATCCTGTCTGAGAACAGCATTTTACTTACTACGACCTGTTTCTCTACAGTAAATTTAAGTAATGGTCACCTCTTTTTCTTCCTGGCTTTTTGGTTCAACCGACTTGTCTACATCACTTTTGTCCGGTCGCAAAACAGCGTTAATTTGATATGTTCACATTAGTTTGTGAAGATCGTAAGGTTATAGGAAATCAGTCTGTTGGTTTGTCCACTAAAAACGAGTGAATTCTTGTCATCCACCAAAATACTCTTGTTTCCCCACCTATTGTCGCAGTAGCCTCCAAATTAGCTGATGCACTTCAAATTAAAGGTTAATAAAGGTAAAATACAGCACAAGAGGCCAGATATCTAACTCCAGGCATCGAAAGTCAAAATATGATTGATAGACTGATGTGTGTTAAACGGCCACTAAAGTATGGAAGTTAAATCAATCACACAGCTGATTTTGCCAGGCACCCTCTAGTTTCGGCAGCAGGCTGAGACAGGTTATAAGTATATATCACGGTCCTTACGCGGGACATTTCTTCTTAAGGAACATTTTGCGAAACCCTTGCTGTAATGGTCCCTAAAGAATCTAACAAATTCGCAGGATCGAAGTTAAATATTTGGCCTATGGAAAGCAAGAATAAATCTGGAAGTCAGCTAGACTACTGTTATTAAAAATGCTGCGATTACTTGTGAATAGAGTTGCACTCTGTTAAAAACAGTTCTTGCCTAGATAAAGGTTGAAAACTTCACTCGGCTATAATTTCACTTCAAGCATAGGCTTTCATTTCAACTGCAGGATAGAAGTGGACACTTTTGTCACCTCATCAATAACAACGACTTTGCATTCACAGTTTGCAAACCATGGCGGTAGAGGAAGACACCGGACCCCTTTGGCAACTGCTTCATAAGCATCATAAAAGAGAGCTAACGAAAAATGCACTTCATCTGGAAAGTCCCAACCAACTTTGCTCATGACCCTGAAAATGTATATAACACACAGACAGTGATTTCCGTATTGAACGCAAACAGTCATGCAAAACAACATATAACTGCAGGGTGTTTTTGAAGTGGTGAAATCTTACCAGGTAACCAACCCCATTCCCTCCTTCCCTATCGGACTTGCGACCCTCCTGAAACATACGTTTAGTTTGCAGTAAAAGTTAACGGCTAACCATCAGAGGTCGTTGACACGTTGATTGAATTTCGACAAACTGATTATGCTTTCTCTTTTTTAAACTTTAAGCCAGAAAACATCTTGTTAAAAAGCAAACAAAGAAATGCAGTTCTGAAAATTGCCGACTTCGGACTCGCGATTCGTGTACCGGATAATAGACCGAGACGTTATGGTAAGCAGAACATGGTGATTACCACCTTGAGCGATGTTTATTTGTGACAGTTGATATATTTCTAATAACGTATGCTGACGGATTAGAGCGTTATTATTGCTTGGTGTGCTAACCTGGTCAGTTTTTGAGAGTGAGCTGAGTTTGAGGGATATTACCAAGTTTTTATTTATTATTTACGAAAATCTCTAGTTTGAAAGTTTAATCCAGTGACACTATTCAACCAAGACTGCCTCTGAACGATTTTAAGTTTAAGTTTAAAACCACAGCAAACGACAAACACCGCAAGATGTTTCTGTAAACAAACTGCAGTTCTTTTTGGGTTAAACGTTTCTCTGTTTCAAACAGGAGTAAAACTCAAAGCCCCTGCATTTTCTGGAGCCCAATTTATGGGCGACATCACAACAAATCGAACGAGATTAGAGTAAACATTGCAACACCTAAAAAACTCGTTCAATCTTTCTAAAATCACAGCAACGGAATACTCATGTCAACTAGTTTGCTGGTGTATTCATACAGCTTTTTTCTATTTCTGCTTTGACGTGAGTGAAACAATTCTAAGAAATATTGAATCCAACTGCTTAAAGTGCAGTTGTTTTAAATATGATTAATTCTGTGGTCCATCACGTCCTTTAATCATGTTTCCCAACCTGCGCTTGGGTTGCTGTCTTAGCGTTCACAGCGTGCACACTGCAGGAAAGCTACTGGTCGAGGATCGTTAAGTTTCTATACATTTCCACATTGGCTGTCTTGTGTATCACGGTAGCTCTCTGCTTAAATGATTCTCTTCCGCTCAGGCTAGTCGCGGCAGATTCACTACATTTTCACTGAAGTGTTATTAAAATTCCTTCATATGGAACTCTTTCTAGTTCATTTCGGTTTTCAAGAGTTCTGAAGTTGATATAGAAAACAAAAGGTACTACCGTTCGGTTTTACGGTTTTGTGTTGCTTGGGAAATAGACTGAAGTTTAGCTTGTCAGCGTGGTGGAAAAGTGAACGCAAATAGTTGTACAAAAATGTACAGAAGTCACTGGCTTACAGCCCTGTTATCATCGGGCTCTAAAGCATGAAGAACAAGCTTTCCGACCAAAATGGCCATTAAATGGCTTGG
The DNA here is from genome assembly GCA_008508345.1 of Paragonimus westermani. NCBI lineage: Eukaryota > Metazoa > Platyhelminthes > Trematoda > Plagiorchiida > Troglotrematidae > Paragonimus > Paragonimus westermani. The sequence continues at coordinate 28,397 of QNGE01005410.1, forward strand.
TATTGTTGATCAAGCAAGTAGTTAGAATACCCATGCCGCCGTTAACCTCTCAGTGCTTGTCAGTTTGTTATTGATACAAAGCTGCCAGCCAGTTCGTTTGTTACCACGTTGCTAGGACTGACGTGTAGATACAAACTAACCCCAACTATGAAGAATTTACTGTTACATGGAAACTGACCAGTTTTCAACGAGCTACCCTATCAACCATGAAGCCCTGGAGTGATGCCTCACTTTAGGCTTCAACAAAGACGCATCGAAGCAAAGAAATGTGTCTACACTATAAACCATCCCGTAATATACTGTAATAGCCACCCTGCTTTAGCTTTACTCTCGTCAAAGGTTTGTGAAATATACTCAAATAGAATAAATTTTATTATTCAACCTCATCATTCAACGCTTTAGCAGTTTGGTGCTGACGACAACTCGCTGAGCAGCAATTTACGTAGAAACATACGTTTTGCTGAGAGTAACCATGCCAATAAATTTCATCCATTGTTAATTGACAGGAATTGCCGGCACGTACACCTATATGGCACCTGAAGTATTGCTGGAACGAGCCTACACAAAGCCGGTTGACATGTGGTCCTGTGGTAAGCGTTGTTGCGTGAAAACAAACGTTCACCTGATGTTTATTTGAGTCCACAAAACCACTGCGCACATGCTGCTGATCGTGGTTGAGCCGTTCCTAATAACAAATGTGCAATTCGTTTGAGTACGCTTGGAGCCCGGTGAAGGTTTGTGTATCTTAGAAATATTTCGAATTCACCACAACAATTGAAACTTTGATTATATAAAAAGTTATTTATATCAGATCGTTTTAAGATTATCAGGTTTATGTAGCTACGAAAACTAAATTCGATGATTTCAGTGGAATGACGCGACAACTGGGAATGCGTGTTTGTGTTTGAATGTCGGTCAAATGATAGAACGCTTCATATGCTAGCTGTCATTTAGTAAATATGCTGTCACAGTTCCACTTTTGATCACCTAGGTAAGTATAATTCCAAATGAGGAGTCGATTGTAATATTTCCCCACAGGTTTCTTTGAAACGTTTGAACATTTTATCACATATAAACATTCGAACTTTCGCCATACTTGTTTCTTTGCTCTCTACAGAAGAAATATTTACTTAAAGTCAAAATGGTGGTGTCATGAAATAATTCGTTAATCAAAGACACATTATTCTGGAGTAATTTGTGGGTTCCCCATTTTCAGATGTAAGCAAATGAATAACTTTGGGCATTTTTTGAGTTGAGTCTTTCATTGACTTCCGTACACTGCAATCGTTTGGACAGAGAGCGTTTTTCATCATGGCACTTTGCACTCAAGGCCATCAAGAAAGCACACGGTGTTTAAAACGTACAATCACAGTGGTGCTTGCACCTAGTGCACCACGACCAATTCTCACGAGAAGGATTGTCTATTGGTCAACGGGTTTTCGATACTGGAGATTAACGTTGTTCATTTTCGTCCGGACAACTCAAATCGCATCTCTAAGAGCACAAGTATCTTTCCTTTGATAAGCGAACAAAGGTGAATAAAGCAGAACAGCACAAAAACCATATTTTCCGTTTTTAAAACTGTCATTATGCAGTGTGGTGATGGACGAAAAAGCAGTACTTTCGAAACAATTATTACTCTGGACTGTTTACACTTAATGGGGATAGCAGTACACGGTATGGCACTGTGTAGCGTTGCATTCATATCTGCAAACACAGCGTCAAAGCTTAGAAAGCACCACAAAGTGGAAAATTGTGAACTCTTTCTCCGTATAGGATAGGGCTGTCACACTCACGTGTGACTCTTTTAACCCACATTGATATGTGCTGCCTAATCATAGTCCATACCTGCCGTTTATTCTTAATTCTATGGCATACTCAATACCAAAGTCCATGTATGCTGGAAACATCCGGTTTGACCTACCTTGAGACAGGCTGTTAAATGAGGGCGGTTTGTGTTCCAAAACGTTGTGACCATGAAGGTTGAATGTAGAACTCTGCTCACATCAGTAACAAGATGGGACCTACATGCTGACTTAGTTTGCAAACTTCAGACAGACTGGCTCTGACTGAACTTCCACAATGTATGTTTGTTCAAGCTCCACGATAGATAGTTAACAGTGACGAAGTTTTTTTCTCACAATAGTTGTTTTGCTGTTTACCCTTCTTGGTATGTCTGCACTTGGTTCCATCAGACAATACGCATCAAAGGCCGTTTAGGTTATCTGCTCGCATAAACTTCCAAGTTTGCCTCGCAATACGAAGTTACCATTTCGAAGTTAATAAGATGGGAGCGAGATCTGATGTACGTCTGCTCTTATCTGTGCTATACACAAAGTCCGGCCTTCTAAATTCACTTCAAGCTGGGAGATCTAGGCAAAAAGTGGCCGATTAAGTGTATGCTGAACATGAAAGTTCCTTTTGCTGATCGCTCTTCATTACTTGCTGATAGGCCTTATTATCGAGAATATTTTACAGTCCGCTTTAAGTGCATTCTTAGTTATCTAGTAATAATTAAAAGGGACCATAAAGCCTAACGAATAAATTAATATATTTTGATGTACCAAGGATGCATAAAGGGTGGTCGCCATTGTGCGTAGAAAACCATAGTAACTACGGGACACAATTGAACAATACCATTTATACTGTTCATTCAAGGTAGAATTAAGGGGTTGAATACCCATAACGGAATATAACACTAGTTACACCATCTCAGTCCAGAGATCAGCAATATCCCTGTTGAAGTATTAGTTGAAGAATTCCATATAAATTGAGCATCATTTGCAGTTGATCACAGTTTTACCATTTTCAGTGAGATCTTACTCAAACTATTTCAAATGAAAGTCTGCTCCAGTTAAAACTACTCAGTAGTACACATCTGTGACACATCAGCAACATGAACCTCGGACAAGCTTCCACGAATTAACTGCGCTGACCTTTACGTTATTGACTTTGCGATAAGCAAAACGAAATTATCATACGCAAAAGCTCAGCCACAGTTATGCGGGATTTGTGGCCATATTTACAGATCTTCTCGCAAACAGACACATTATGTTCTCTCAAGTTCAGTCAATGACTTCATGGTTATAGTTTCTCTACAATTCGAGTTCACAAAAACCACAACTTGATAGGCCGTGTTTTGTTTATTATTAAAGAATAATTGCGCCCAACTAATGTTGTCGTTCAGTGGAAATTTTTTCAAAACGCCTGATTTTCGAAGAGGCCGTAGTGTGTTGTAACACTATTCCTCTGTCGTTTTTGTGGTATTTTGTTTAAACTCAACAGCGATAGCTCCAGAATGGTTTGGGTGGTAAACCAAGATTAGGTCTCCCTAAAGGACCTCGGTTACTCGCTACATAAATGTTTGTCATTATCGATATTACGACGCCCCTATGGTATTCTCCATACATCTCAGTGCCCCCCATACCTCTCGGTCTTGTAGTGAAAATGTACCCCGTGCCGAGTGCGCAGTAACAGAGCTCCAGTCAATCGTGGAAAAGTATGTGCAAATACACTGAAGCCATCCCATTACGGGTGCATTCAACTGTAACCGTATACCTGTCTCAATGTTGTCTCAAGAAAGAGAACGTATTGAAGGTCTTCCTGGTTTGTTTGATAGGTGTTATTCTGTACCTGTTACTCTCGGGAAGTGCACCATTCCGGGCCCGTGATGAAAACCGATTATGCGAAAAAATTGTTCATGGCAGATATTCTGTAAGTGCATTTGTGAATAACAGTCTACTTTAAAAATAACTCGAGTAGATGAGCCACTCATTGATCCTACCACAAGCGATACTGCTGTTTGATATTGAATAGTTAATCTGTGATAACAAAAAGTGCACTGTGTTTCACTAATTGGCCGGTTTAGAAAAATTAATATGCACTGTACACTGTAGCAATTTTTACCGAACTCAAGTCAAAATGCTCTTCAATATGCAGTGCTCTTGATGAGTTAACCCATGAATTACGGATCTCTAGGTTGCATCTCGAATTCTAGTATCGCAGGTACAGACGTTTCGACGTTAGTAGGTTAGTCGTAAACAGGGTGTTTTCAGGACATGTTTAATCATCCGATCCTGCTTCAACCATAAACTTAATCCGTCTTATATTCCGACGACAGCTAGGTATCGTTATTAACAAACTGTCCACTAGCACCGGTAGAAAGACTGATTATTCACTCCAACTAGTTGATGATATTTGATACAGCCCATTATATAACAGCGAAACATACACTGACCTTCAGTCACTTAAATCGCATTCTTAGGAAGTTTGCCCACTATCGGTTCAGTAACAGTTTCATCCGATACACTTTCCTTCTAATGTTTGCGTTAATGAAATCCAGTACCCATATCAGGACTGGGGTTGCATCACGACGGAGGCCAAAAATCTGGTTGATCGTTTGCTTACTCGAAATCCGTATACGCGTATCACAGCTGAAGAGGCACTCCGACACCCTTGGCTCCAAGTAAGCAGGGAGTTTTTGTATGATTATTCGACGAATATGAAGGAAAATTGTGAAAATTATTAAATTCGCCGTTCCATCTGTTATATATCATTGTATGACCCACCTACCTTCAGTTTCGAGGAGACTACTATCACCAGTTATTAAGATTGCATCAAACACAAACCGTTATACAACAGTACTAGGTATGAGGCGAGAAAAATAACAATATGTTCACAGCCGAGACCACTTGAAAATATTTTGACCGCTCGTTTACTCTGCGCAATAGTGCTGAATGCAACCGTCACCAACGGTTGGATGTCGAATTCCACTAAGGGATTTGATTTTGCGTTATTTTCCAGAAACTAATTTGAAGAATATCTCCGAACAAGTTGACTTGCCTTCATCGTTTTAATATGACGACGAAGGCTTAGTTTTCGGACCGTCTGTTTAGCATTCCCAGGTTCAGCGTAAGATAATTTCAGCATCTCAGAAATCACTGTATGCCCTTGATCCGTGGTGAAAAACTAATGCCTCCTGAGTTAAAGTATCACTGTTAATACTTTGTTGAATTTGACCGAGTTGGTGAAAGAAATCAATCTGACGATTCCCAAAGTGTAACTCAACCTATGATGTTCAATCCATTGGTTATGTTGGCTGTAAAAACGATACCATCCTTCATGCGCTCATTCTTTCTACTGCGAAGTGCTTGTCACAACTAAACACATTATAGAGATCTTTGTAAAATGACCGGTTTTTATTCGTCGCAGATATGTAACTATGTATACGAAAGCTTTTGTGAAACATTGTATGTCAACCTAACGAAGTCTATCAGAAAACATCCACAGGTGAAAGTAGCGGTTATCTTGTGAGCTAGCAGTATAACGACTGACTACGCTGTTGTAGACGCTCTACGTGTCAGTAACAACGTTTATCAAGCAGAACCTGAGGCAATAGGGACTATAATTTCCGGTTGTCTTTTAATGTGAGGTGGTTGTGTTTAACTACTTGAAAAGCGACTTGACAAGTGGCCAGAATGCTTCAATCAAAAATAGTGGATTAAAATTTTACATGTGTATCGCCTAGAATTTTGTTGGACAAAAACCAATCACACCGTAACACAGCAGCTGCGAGAAAATATCTAGCACGCCTAAAGCAGGTAGAGGAACATTGGACAAACAAACTGATTTCATTATTGAAGCTAGTTATTTAACCGCGGACACCCCCGTATAGCCTGGTACGAAGTTGGTTGGAATTATTGTGCGAAAATTACCAGGCAAATCCATAAGTCATCACAGTCATCAATAAGCTGTCCTAATTTACTGTTTGCTCTTTTGTTGGAACCGAGTGAAACGGGTTTCTTTGAATTATCAGACGCATCAGACCATATACCGCCACCGCACTGACCAGGTACCACGTCACATAGAGCAGCATGTATCTCATTGCAACGAAATACGTTAGTGCCATTCCGGTAGCCGGGGATTATAAGTGTAGCACGTAAAAGGCATATTTACGTGTCTCATATTTTACTGTCGGTTTACTTGCAGTCACACTGATATTGCTGAAGTCTAACGCATAACCAATCGCTCGTGAATTTGGTTAGCAGACTTGTTGGCGCATTCAGCCGTACCAGCAACTGAACGGACATAACGCATGAAATTAGAAGTGATCGTTTCCCAACAATGAAACTCATGAGGTCAGAGTGCCCGTTGTCTTTTATCTCATGGATGAACTCAATATCAACACGAGGTTGTATATTTCTAATAAATCAGAAACACTAATCGATACTGTAAGCAATCAGCTGCCAACGTAAGCAGTCTACCTGGTCAGGAGTAGATCTGTTGACTGATCGATTTGAGCAACTCGCTGGTATATCGGGCTTAGTGGCGTCGGGGGTGTTTTTGCTTGAAAACTGGTTATTCTGCGTTAGTGTACGACTACAGTATCTTACCAGTTCGCGCAAAAATAAAGGCTCACTCAGTGAACAATTTTACTTGAAAATTTTTTGAGGATACGTGCTGAGGAGGTAGTTGATAGAGAACATAAGAAAATGTTTGGTTATTGTACGATGTCTTGCGTGCGAATAACAGTGCATTCTTCACCGAAGATTCTGAGTAGATTCGGTCAAATAGGTAAAATTGGAAAAGGGTGAATTACAGTGAGACTTATTTTGCGTAGAAGTCACGAGTAAAATGTGCCGGAGGTTATTAAAACTGCTCATAAATTTGAGAAATGCACGAGTTTCTTCTGAAACGCGTTCGCACGGCCTAACAATTTGTGTAATGTTTTCTTCGAGTTGTGCTGAAAGATCACTGGAAGAATAGTATGGTCATTGTTTGTGGCTGCAAGCCTTGACGATGTAAACGAAACATGACTTGATAAGGATCAGAAACGTAGTTAGCTCATTCTACTAAATTCGATCGTCACATGAGTTTACAAGGTTAGATAATGAGCCAGATACTTCAAGAATATTTACTGATTGTTGACGAACGGTTGTCGGCCTGATAGATATGAATTAAACATGTCTTTATGTTGAAAACCTCTTATTCGAAAAACCTTTATATCCAGACAGAATCGAACCTCACCGTCGCTAGGATTTAACAAGGATATATAGGCTAGCTACTACTGAGTTTCAACTCCGGTCACGCTCTCCTAATAGCATATTTTGGTTGTCATAGTGGTCAGGAAAATTTCTCATGGAAAGGCTGCTTAGCTCAAATCTTGTTTGTGACAAAATCACGCACTTGTGATTTGTTCTAGATATAAGGAATCTTCAGACTACCTCTGCTTGTGGCAAAAGTCAAACGGAAAAGTCAACTTGATTGCGTAACTTATTATCACTTGAGTCTTGCTGAAGTGGTCCCAAGGGTGTACGCAGCTACACATCAGTAATATCAAATACTCCCTAATTGATGAATTAAATTGTGAGTTCGATGTGACTAGGAAATCATAGTGAGAAGTTTATGGATTTGAGTTGAAGGGTAGTATCTCTGTGTCCCATCCACTTGTCCAGGCAACCTGGTTGAGCGCTCAGTTATGGTCACTCGGACCTGCCTTAAACAAAGTCAATGGCGTTTTTGGCAGCATGGCTGTCTCCCGAAAACGCCATCGAAAATGAAACCACTATAGTTGAGTTCAAACTACACAAAATCCAAGACAGACGGGGCCGTTTAGCTAAAGGCTAGTACAGGAAATGTGTATGGATACCCTCCGGCATAAGTGGTTTAGTAATCAATTATCAGCTAGCCACAGACCTTAAGGAACATAGAACACGTTAACGATTCAAAATATGAATATATTTAACCATGAAGAAAATGAACCACTTTTCCAACTGCATACATCTGCCCCTGATTCACAGACCTAAATTTTCAACAAATGTAGTGTCAGCAAACTAGTAACGAAATGCCTTGAAAGAAACATGCAAACACTATAAAGAAGATGGCCAGAGATTGTGCTAAGCTGAAGTGTACACTAGATTAAGCTTGTTAACTGGCGTTGGCAAAATATACCGTTCCGCTGGATCGTCTTTGGATGAAAAGAACTGGAGAAAGCTCATCACTTTTGCAGTAGCCGCTGTCCAGGGAGCAAAGCCGTATAGTGTTATATTTTGTCAAACCGTGTGAAACTAGCAGGCGGGTGCATCCTCAACGGCACGTAAATTAAAGAGGATCCTTCGCTTGATGGTGCTTGACGATGAGTCAGAGTTCATAATTTTGTGTTTTAGTACAGTATAACTGGTCTATCGATGAATCGGCAGAAAGTTCACTGAGGTTCTCACTTTTTTCAGTAAATAATCCGAATCAGAGGATCACGTGTAAGAATGCAAGGTTGAACTAATGACTATTACTACGTACAACACGATATTTGTCGAAACCCAACGGAACTCATATTGACCACCGCTTGTCTTTCGTTAACTCGTCTAAGACAGAATTCTTAAGACGCAGGCAGGATGTGTGAATGATGAAATTCCTCTCCTCATCATTCTGTCAAAACGGGCGTAGCCGGCGTATAACACCCATCACAAGCGCTGGACTTGTACACCCCGTTTCTAGTGTGAAACCGAAGGAATAACACTAGCGGGCGAGTGAATTTGGGTCTTTCTGGTCCACCTAATGATGGATTAGCAAAAATCAGGGATCATTTTTTTGAGAGCGGAAAGCGGGATTCATTGGTAAGATCATGCTGAGAAAAGAGAACGAAAATATAACTCAAGGAGTAGTTCGCTCCGACAGTGTATTTCAACGTGATATAATCAGGTTTAGAGTGGACTGGAAAAAAATAGACTTGTACTGAGAACTGAACAAATATTTGCTATACAGTTCATCAATGAAGCTGAAGAAAAATCAAAGATAGAAGTCCACCGTGCCTTATTTTTCCGAAAACGAGGCGATTTGCCAAGCACCTAGAGTTAACCTAATTGAGATAGGCCTAAAAAAGCCGTCGTTATTTTGTTAACGATGTTTCGTCGGTGGGTTGTGGACATTTCAGTGTTGTTTGACCAGTACACTGGAGGCTGTGGTCATCGTGACGCCTGATATTCATGTCGCCAAGAATTTGGGCGCCTATACATTGCCTGCGTGTTGTCTGTTTATATTCGTCACTTCGCAGCCACCAGCCGTTGTGCTATTGGTTTGAAGCCAAAAGCCTTAACAGTCTTAGGTGTATTTCTGAGCGTGAAAGAGTTACTAGATTAAGACCGGGACAACACAGCTTCTGGCTAAAATTTCGCTAATCTGCCGTCAACCGCTCGTACTGAATCCGCTTACGAATCCAACTGAAATTCATTATAAGGACGTGCATTTGTCAGCGAAGTCGATTTGACATGAACATGGATTCAATCTGATGGTTGGGAACACTGGTGTTGTTGTTTGTACCTCGGGTGATGAAACGTTTGCAACCTAAGTGCCAAGCTCGGCGAACTTATCAATACCAGTACCATGGTTTCAACCCTCACTGAAATACCCCAGTGCTCGACAACTTGTTCCACCATCGAATTCCCGAGTTGCGTCCTACACTCTGCGGATTTTGTTCAAACCTCACATAAATATCTTATGCAGTGCGTATATTTCATCGCGATACATTAGTAAGGAAAGTACTTCAGTATGAGACGCAAAATGCTTTTTTGTCTATGACCACAGCCTATCCAGAAACGATTTTCAGGACATCTCAAATAAGCACTAGATTTGACCCTATGGGATTTTGACTCGCTCTCCGTGGATATCTGTCAACAGTCTGCTACCCACGTAGAGAAATTTCGTATAGGTTTTCACAATGTTATATGGGAGCACATCACCCCAGTCCGCAGAACGATAAAATGGAAAATGCCCTACAACTGCTGGGCGCCCAACCCAACTTTGATAACACGATTGTGAACGTCGTGGCCAGTCGTCGAAGTTCATCTTTGTTCCGCACAAACAGCGCATTATCATCTGGAATTAACTGCTACACACAGTCTAATTAAATAACCTGCTTTTGGCGCTAAGTCTTCGACTATTCTCTAGGCGATCATTTATGTGATATTTAAGTTGAACATTGACATTTGAGTCCCGAAGACGTACAAAATCAATGTCAAACATAAAATAAACCCTGCCACATCACAGTGACAATACCGAAATCCATACTTGTGCCTTCATACCTGCATGCAAAATTTTTATACGGTTGATGAACTGACCAGGATATCCGAAATTACGGGGCACCCTTAACAATATCTCACGACTACCACAGTCGGCTCTCTTTTAGTAGCCCACAAGGAGGGCACAAAATGACTGATAACATTAAAAACGCTTCTGCAGACAGATGTATGGTTTTGTACAAACATGTTGTATCGGGTGGTATCCACAAATTCTGCGAATGAGTTTGTCCCTGGCTGTGCAAATACCAGTGAAGTGGGTGGTTAACAAACAAGTACAACGAGTTTTAAAATTCCACCGGACACTGGAGTGTCCAAAGGTATTTCCGTTCGGTGATCCTCTCAGGCCTGGTCTGCTGACAAAAGCTGCAGTATATGGGACCATTCATTCACCTATTCAGAGACAATCAAGCGAAACTGTCCGTTTTAAATTAATTAATTCAAACCCGGATGTGCAAACGTATTCATCCGTTAATTGATATCCTTCAACACAATCACCGCTGTCAAACGTTTATTATCCAACTGCTCAGTATACCAGATCGTACAAAACCTCAGCTTTTCGCAACTAGCCTTCTAGTAACATAATCAACTTACGCGCTCAAATATTCGCAGTCACTGACAGTCTTTTGGTTTATCTGTTCCCTCTTACGCTACCAAAAGGCACCTGTTCACGCAACGGCTAATCTACATTTAGAGAACACAGTGAGTCAGTTGAGGAGGTTCAATGCACGCAGGAAATTTAAGGTGAGTTCTGTTGTATTCTATGAAAACTCCTCATGTATTTTTGCTTACTTATGCATGTAACACAGAGGGCTTTAGAGATCAACTTAGTCACAATGGATACTACTTTGATTCCTGTGCGCATATCTGTGAAGTAGAGCAAAATTTCCCGACAGCGCCTTTGACAAGAATCTCATAACAACACAATACTGCTCAGAAAAATGGTGTATCGAACAAGCTCGCTTTCGGTTGTTCATCATTAGGCAAATGCATACAAACTATAGGAACCAGAGTTACTAATGAGTGGTGTAGCAGGTTTGTGATTTTAGGTGAGATCCAACTGTGAAAAGTCAGCGCTTCGGCTGGATTCGAACCAGATTTTTCAGGGTGAAGCTAACAAAACAAATGGCAACTTCAAGTGAGGTCAGACACGTCATAGGCACACACGAAGACAACGTTTTGATAAGATTATGTCACTATTATGACGTCAGTGGAACCATGGCGTTTTGATCGGTCGTGGTGTGGATGGTTGGCCATGATAACTTCAACGCCTGAAGAAAGCGCATCTGTGCACACAAAGGTAGATCATTCAGTCGAATTCCGGTCGCTTCAGCCTTGGCCAAAATTCAGCATCTGACAGCTTTTGAGTGAATGACTATGACTCGGTAAATAAGATGAAACGAAGAGCCTAGGTTGAGAGTATGATTTGTGTCAACGAGGTGTGCAACAATTGCGCTGGTGATCGCCTTGGTGACTTCGCTATTGATCCAGGCTGGATGATGCTCACGGATACATTCGGATAAACGCCCGGTCGTGCGACCCACGTAACTAGTCACACATGAACAAGCAAATGCGTATACACAAGAGGAAGTCGCAGAAGCGTGCACTTTATCCTTTAACCGTAAACACAAGGCTGGAGTAGACTTGAAACAAACGCGTAGGTGAGCAGCATAGAATGTTCTATTGATAGCAGTGTTAAGTCTCCTGGTGATTGTTTCGGCAAGTGTATTCCCACTGAATGACAACGAAATAAATACTGTCTTCTTTTCCGCTAAGGCCATCTTATCCTGTCTTCCGTGATGTTCCGTAGTATTGTTTACAAAACGTTCTGGATAGCCATTTTGTAAGGACGGTGTGCGTAGAAACGTTAGTTCAACGGGGACTGTATCCCGTGTATAAATTTCACGGCTCTACTAGTCACGCAGTTTATGATTTCCCGTCTACCTTAGAGAGAAAAAGCTGTCCAAATGGATATACTGCCTATTCCAGGTCTCTTTCCTATAGGTTCTACGTTAAGTCGACTCATCAGCACGTCGCTGGATGAGTACATCCAAGAAAGCTAGTTGATCGTTACTTTCAGCTTCTAGTGTGAATGTTACGTTTGTGTGGGCCGAGTTGAAAATGGCTAAGATATCCTTTGGGCTAGCATTCTCGCCAACTATACATATGATATCACCCACATATCGTTTATAAACACTGACTTCACGAATGGTTCTTTCTAGCTAGTCATTTTTCAGCTTTGCCATGAAGGTGTCCACAAACAACAGCCCTAACGGGTTTTCCGTTGCCATACCATCTATTTGTCGATGTAATTCCCCATCGAATTCAAGCTGTATGTTATGCGTACAGAAGTACAACAGTTGTCTCAATTCTGGTGGGGGTATACGGACATCTAGGTTATTAACCATAATATAATCACACAAATAGTCTACCGCTTATTTCAGTGGAATATTTGTGAACAAGGACGAAACGTCTTGATAAAGCGTTTGTTGTCCGGTTAAGTTCAGCCCACTGATTGTATTATTTAATTCAAAGGAGCCTCACAGGCTATTTTTCGACAGCTTCTCTGTGAGGGGTTCAAGGAGTTGCGACAACAATTTAGCCGACAAGAGGTACGGTGAGTTGCACATGTCCAAGTAGGTCGAGGAGGTACACCCACTTTGTAAACTTTTGGTAGTCCGTAAAGACTTGGGATAGTGGTTTTAATGGGTCGAATACGTCCGAAAGTTGGGGAGTTAATTGTCCCGTTTTGTCTCGTGGGGAGCAGTATTTTGACAACGCCTTTTCTATTTGAGGGGTTTCGTCCTTCTCTTTTCTCATATTCTTGAATTTGGTTTGGTCACCCCGTATGGTATGCATTCTGTCTAGGTAATCTGTCTTATTGAGCAGAACCATCCCAGCACCTTTATCCGGCTTAGATAGAATAATGCTTTCGTTTTTCCTCAGACTTTCGTCTTGGTTAAGAGATGTTCCAGGTTTGAACTACTCCACTGGTATTGACAACACAAGACTTGTTTGTCTGCTAGTAACCATACTCTAGCAAAAATTGCCATTTTGTTCCATCAGCCTCTGACAATTAGTATGCAGCGGAACACGGAAGGTATTGCTTGGAAAAATTCTTACCACGGATAACCACTATAAAATGCGGGGTTTATGCCTTCAGGCTATCTAACTCTATTGACCCAATTCAACGAATATGATTAGTGAAGGTGTTGACGCTTTTGTTCAGCAAAACAATAAAACACCACGCATTGAAAAATATTTGTATTTGCTCGTCAAATACTCATCAACACTTGAAACTAATGAAAACCTGCTGATCATCATTTCATCCGTCAATCGTTTACCTGAGAAAAATGAGACAAAAGTTCCAGAAATCTTGAGAACGACGTGGTTCAATTAAATTTTTATGCGGTTGAGTTCTTATTTGTGCCAAATCTATCTTTGGTGGCGAACAACATGAATTCATCTAAACAACAGCGAATGTGGATGCCGGATAGCGGCATACATTTTGACAAGTAATCCGTGTTTTGAATATGTTATCCTACGCGAACGGTTCCGCCAGGAGGAAGATTCAGTGCAAGAACATTTGTTCATTTGCTAATCTCAACGGTTGCTCATCCAAAAGTGATGTAAATAAACCGTACTTAAATGCTTATCATTTCCGTACGCTTACTGATGAGTTTTGAAAACTTTAAGGCCGTAGCAAATTGAAATAGCCCAATTTAGTTGGATAAATTTCCAATAAGTCAGAGAACACGCAGAGTCAGCAAACAGAAAAGCGGCCTCGGTCAAACGGGGTGGATCTATCTTGTACGCAGTGGATTGGACCATTGCGTTGTTTATAATAAACTGTGCAGTCGTTGTAACCTCAATTTTGACCACTCCGACGTCTTAGTACTTCTGTTACTACCCCCTGTGATTAGACTCACAAGCTGACAAACTAGTGAAACCATCCTTGTTCTGTTCTGCATATATATATATATAGTAAAATTTCGGACGGTTTTACGTCGAACATTGGTCTGCTGTCGTGCACGTTTTCCACATAGTCGCAGGGATGAATGGAAAGTTTTCGCCATGACTGTTCAAGGGGTAAATGACGACTTTGAACAACTATACAATGTTTCCTACTGTAAAACTGAAATTTTTGGATGGGATAACTAACAGACTGTATGCACAACTCCAAGCATATTGACTACCACGAACGGTGTCCCAAATGTGCTGTCGTTTTTGGCTGTATTGCACATGTTACGTAGGTAAACAAAAATTTGGCTACCCGCTCACATATATTTGTTAGAAATCATGAAAAAGAGTTGTGCAACTGACCGCCGGTATAGTTTTTCCAATGATTCACTAACAGTAAACTGAGATGAAATGTGACTTTGGAATTTACGAAAAGAATTGCTGATTAAAGTATAGAGTTGAGTTTAACTAGCAGTGCAGTGTGAACTAACAGAATACCTTTCTGAATTAGTGTGAATGTATTTACCTTACTTGTAACACCCGTCAATCCTGTCAATGCTTACATCCGTAACTGACTCAGAACAAAAATGTTCTCAAAGAAATTTGTCGATGCAAGTTGAACTACTCAGATGAATACTATTCATTTTGTTGTCTCTCAACCCCTCGTTGAAAATGACCTCAAAATGAAGTTTTATCGGCTATTTGGTAATTGTTACTCAGTAGCTCACGGGAGCTTCTCTCATCTATTTGGTTTATGTTATAAAAGTTCCGTTTAAATGTTTCAAATTTGACGTAAACAGTAAAACTGATGAATATCGTTACTAAATGGTAGCCGTAGTACTGGTTGCACTTTATATAAGGATTAGCAGTTTGAGAACGATTGTACACGTTTTAAAACCATCGATAAATAATCCCAGCGCTACAACATGATGACAGCAATCGGTCAAACACAGTTACCGTTCAGACCTCACAATATGACGGCTGAGCAACTAATGAGACACGTTTTGCAACTGACGGAACAACCAAACACCTAGAGAGATTATTTTTCCCCGTGTTTCTTCTGAACCAGCTAAAGGTCGGCATTTCATTGCATCAGTGGGCTATTCTTTACATTCAGATACAGTTACAAAGTATGCCTGTATGAAAATTCTTGGGTACAAACATCCACAGTTCGAAAGATTACCATCAGTTCCCGTGTTCTTGAGATACAGTGAATAAAATCTAATTGGCGATAAAAATGGTTGCTTGCATTTAGCAAATTCATAAGGTTTGAACTTGAACTATTCAAAAATATCGCCGTTAGAACATCTGAAAATAACTTCTGCTTCCACGAAGCCTCCGTGGTGCCTCCGGCTGCTCGCGCCACGTTCTTATAATCTAATTCACACTTTTACTTGTGGAACTCCTGTTTACCTTTGCTCATATTTGTATCATGTTAGGCATCTAGCCCACTGGTAGTAGTGATAGCTATTGGTTGAGAAAAAGATAGTCACTGACTGAACCCCCCCAAGGCTGATTATGCATTGTAGTAAACCCTCCTCACGAGCTAAGGCAGTTAACTCGCTGATGTGTAACTAATATTCAAGCAATCGTCTTGAGCAGTCTCGGCTGGTTGGTCAAGATAACCCGCGAATCAAAACGCTCCCAAATCGTGACATTTTGCTTGGTGAGTCATATGGGACTAACTAAAATAGAATAGGAATCCGACCCATTCCAGCTTCGGGTTGATGGGTATTTCCGTTTGTTAGCAAAGGGCGGAAAGGGTTGGAATTAGCCTCAGCGAATTAAAACGCATTTCGACTGCTGATGGCTGTGGACTTGATTATCCGAATTCCGTAAGGAAATAAACAACGTGCGTTCAAAGATTCTGGTTTTCTGCGTTACATCAATTT
>QNGE01005411.1:16722-31428 GCA_008508345.1 Paragonimus westermani
GAATCAAGGATTTGAGGAGACGTGGACGCCATCGAGCCCAACTACCGGTAAACCCAAACAGAGCAACTTGAACTGATAAGACAAAAAGTCAACCAATGGTGGGTCGGACCAGAGGTTAAATATGACGGAAAGCGACCAACCAGAATCCAGGCTAGTAGGTCAACTCACTCTCCTCTATGAGCACGCATCGATCAATCTTCACATTCAAAATATACGCTGAAACACTTACGCACTGATGATGTCACCTCGCCTGGTGATGAAACGTTTGCAACCTAAATGCCAAGTTTGGCGAACATATCAGTACCAAAACCATCAACCCGAGCTATAAACAACACCACCACTGTTCCCAATCATCAGAAATCTGACGGCTGTGATCGCGCTCCTTGATGTGTCGGCCATACAACTGCTAAAACCCGTGTATTGGACAAAAATACACGAAGTAACAACCTAAATGGCGGACCTCTGGTGGGAATGTGTGCATAAAATCATAAATGTGCTCGATCGAGGTTAAATTAAGTTGCCATCTATCGCAAAAAGGTCTGCGTGCCATTGTAGAAGAGTTCGGACAATCTAGACCATGCCATTTGCCTTTTCATTCGTATCAGATGTTAACCTGAGCCTGGTGGCGCGTTTGCCAAGTATCCAGTCGCACCTTGGCACTCACGGACTGCTTCGGTGACATCGAGGTTTCCAACAAAGTCTGCTTACCGGCATTGACTACGAGTTGTATGATGAATCTACCTCCAGCCGTTGGTTAATAACCTTCTAACCGTCCCAGTAAGGTGCAACGTCAGATCGACAAATGTGCCTAGTCTTCAATAGTGTGTATTGTTCAAGTGAAATGCATAAACAGATAACCTGATGGAAGCACAAACAATGAAAACCGTTAGAACGAAGAATCACTCGCGCTCAGCATGCTTCACTTGAGCCATAGACAACATACCAGAAAAATTCATGGACCATCTACACAAATGTTAGAGCTCACGGATGCTAACAAAGCAGGCTCGGTGTTACTGAATTTCTCCGCCACCGCACCGAGGCTGCACAAGCTGCGACAGTTTTCAGCCTCTGCTGAAACCAATTATCGCTGTTACTTAGCACAGCACAAATTGCACTTGCATAGCCAGTTGCCAGCCGGTTCAGACACCTCAGCCCTCCTGGATCCAATGGATTACGTAAGTCGCCTGAGGCATTTCATGCTCAGAATGAATTTTCAACCACCCCGATGACAATATAAGCCGCTTGGAGGAGACCCAGTCGCAACATATGTGGACATCGGCTGGTCTGGAGCGAACCGAAAAAGCATCATGTCCCAAAACAGTAAGCGGCCTATCCACGAAGTTACGAAATCACGCCGAGCTCATAAGTAAGGAATGGATCTAACAGCGTCCCATAGGTTTCCGGGTTACACAGCTTAACAAAATTCAGCCAGGATGACGTACGAGAACTGCATACCAGTTTTGTTGGGCTATTTACGAGCTGTCGTGAAGTTACAAATGTTCCGGAAAAAGTCGCCTTGGGAGAACCACAAGGCGGCTATCGGGAAGGGTTTGGGAACACTTCCCGAGATGGCTTCAGAAGGGTTCGTGAAAGTCCATCTCCAAAGCAACGGGTTCGCATTTATCTGACACTGGCAATCAAATCGAGCCGGATAAAGCCTTCCAAGTCATCTACAAGGTTCTTTAAGCCCACTTCAGAGATACCGGGTTGGGAGTGTTGACAACGACCGGGGCTAATGTCATCAGACTCTGCAAATCCTACATCTCCCTCGGCCAACTAATACAATAAACACCAGTAACCTGAGCCAGTGTGAACCACTTGACACCCACGACTGCACGTCTCACAGCGGGCACAGTAGACTGTGATCTGTCCCACGTCTGATTTCATTTGACTCGCTCAAATTTTCTCATATGTAAAACCCACGTAGCTTATGTAAGTGTAAAAGTCTGACGAGAATTACCGAAAACAGTTGTCCGTGTAGAGTGATTATGAATTCTACAGAAATCTGGAAACGAGAACGCCTCTTGTGATAAGGCGAAAAGTTCAGTTGCACTGATGCGCTTTGCGCACCGTTGAAACTAGGTGGTCTTCAGACTCTACGGTAAATCACTTTCCGTCATTAAACGCTTTTTGATGTGGCACATGACATGCCCGTCCCAAAAATATAGATTTTATAATTAAGCCTACTCATCCGTGGTAGAAAGTTTGCTCAACCTACCTCTGAACTATTTCATCGTCTACAGAAACATAATGCTGGAAATTGTCACCTACGTCACCAACTCGTTTGTCGGCCACCATCGCAATGGGTTGTAATATGAATGCAGCTTCGCAGTAGAAGTTAATAGTGACACTGAGGTATAAGCCAAACTGAGCTTGCTTAACGAAGTGCATTGTCTGGAGACCGAGAGGGCTGGCAACCATCTTGTGGCATATAAGGTAATCTAAGTAGGAGACTTCGCCGTTTTCCGCGCATTTGTATGAACTAGTGGAATGTGATTTTATTGAAGTCATCGAGCTTCCGATCCACTTTAAGATAGCACCTTTTTGCCGACATTTCATTACTCAGCTGCTGCTTCATTAATCGCTCATAATTACGTTCTTGGCGGCCTTGCAAGACACGTGATGCAACTAGGGCACAGAGCTACGTGAAGTGCGAGCTTCCGAAAGCCTCTCGAGAATGTTCTTTTTGTCACCGACAGACACTCGGTTTCCCATTACTAAGAATGTTTGTTTACACTGCCAGGTAGTCAGAATTTTCGGCTTACTTGATGAATCCAGATACAGCCACGTATCAGGTGCAATACCACTGAGACAACCAATTACCACCAGCGTCAGCGGTGTCCACGCCAAATCACTTGAAGAGTAAACGAATGTCGAACGGTAACGGTAGCGAACGATCTGCATACTCGAAGATCTACAAGCCGACCGATCGCAAGCACAACACAAACCAGTAACGCGAATCTATTGAGTAAGACAGTTTCTCAAGATTACTTTTCATAAGAAGCACATGGATGTAAGAAAAATGGCAATGTCACGTCTTCCCATCCTTAATTTATCTGCTAGGATGGTAAATTTGTTAAATGACATCGCCTTGTTCATCAGCATCGTGTCGATGCAGATCATCAGTTAGCCATGTCGGACTGTGTGTCATGGAACTGAGAGATTACAACCATTCTGTACATGCAAGTTACATCTGAAGCTCTGCAGTCAATAGGTACCTAAAAAAATATATGGTCTTAAAATCGTCGCATTGTGAAACTCGTGCCAAAGTACCAACTTCGAATTGAACTTAGTGGACCCGGTAAGGTGTTGATGGTCACCCCACCAAGCTAAAAGAGTAGAAACTTACAGTGATTGAAAGCCCATTAAACCTGCATGTACTTCTGGGTTAGTTCCCTGAATGCTGTGATTATGTGCCAGATAAACTTGAAACTGGCGATTAAGATACCAAATTCAAAGAAAAAAGTAGAGTGGCAAAATCGACTTCCATGTTTCGCAAATATGGGTAACAAAAGACCCCGTTCTGTGGGCTGGCTGCACAACTATCTAGAAAATTAGATGGGCTTTTTTCACAGATGACTTGTTGCACAGCCAGTACAACTGTTGCCTTCCAAAGCAAGTCGCCTGAAGACACAGACAGCAACGGTCGAAGTCCTGGATTCATTGTGCAAATCAATACGTGAATCCATCTACTCCTCAATGTTTGGCAGCCAAAACGCGGTCTGACTTGAGCCGGTTGCAAGCATCGCGTATCGAGGGTTGAAAGCCAGCGTGTGGATGGCTGGGTTAGGTGACTGAGTGGCGATTTCGTAACCTGGGAGGCTAACCACTCTCACTCCGGTCTCCACAACCCAGATGTGCACCAAGCCATCTGGAGAACCGACGAGAACAAACTGACTGTCAGGAGTGAAGCTGGCGTCCAATGCCTGACGATCCAGATTGGTGCCAACCTAGGAAAATCGAATAAATAGTGCAACTGCTGTCAATTTTTCCTACGCAAATGGCTTTTAGTGCTTTATCATAAACTAAACTGCGACAAAAGACGAAAGCAAACCGCAGATCGTGATCACTAGTGTTAAGTTCATGGATAAAATGACAAAGTCGTCGTCTCAAAGACAAGACTCTTTACCACTTGGAAACGCGCATCCACGCCTTTTGCGCTAGTAAAACAAAACTTACAATCAAAGTGTGTAGCGATGTGCCCTTGAATGCATCCACAAGACGAATATGGTTACCATTGGTAGCAATCAGTAGAGTTTTGCCGTCAGAAGAGAACTGTAGCCCGGTCCACACGCATCCGCCTGTTTCGGGGCCTAATTTGAAAGTAGCGAACGGACCTTTGTCAAATGAGCGAAGATCATATAATTTAACCGAGTCCGAATTAATTCCTGCGGCGAAAATTAAGCCTTCTGGATCAAAAGCAGCGCACGGCCGACCGGAAACATGCATGACACCCTGAAATAAGTTGAAAAAACGATGAACATAAACGATATCTCACATACGTACTGTACATTTCGCGGTAAACCAATAAAGGTAGTATACAAAACAGAAAGACTACATGTAATTTACTCTATCAGTCCAAAGCGTATTGTAAACCCAAAAGAAATGGAACCCATTGATCAAATACTGTTAACTGTGCTTCGCTAAATAATGTCTAAAATTGAACTGCAGGTGGCAATGCTCTCGGAAACAACTGGCTAAGCAGATGGAAAATAGACAGAAATCTTGGAATGGAAAACCACGCGACTTATCGAATAGTGAGCTAAATGATCAGACTGCCTAGGCCTGGATAAGATCCGTTGAGATGATTCGAGCACGAACTCATGATAAATCAGCCCGCACTGCGATTACCCACTTTGTCCGCACAATAAATTACCTGTACATAGAAGGTTTCACAAACCAATATATGATCATTCGTTCACTATGAAAGGTAGAAACGGTGGTAACTGAAGGATGAGACGGTTGTAAATATTTACTAGCACAATGAGGAGTAATCTGATCTCCTCGTCTTTTTGTCTTCTACCTGTTAAGGAATGTAACTGAACTGTTAAATCCGTGAAGAACGACTGAGTGTTGGAGGCTCGGAAATGGTAGAACTACGGAGTGCATAGCGCCTAAGTACATTGCGTAGTGTTCCACCATTGGCTATCTACAATCTCAACTAAACTCAGAAAGTTCATTGGATTGCGTATGCTGCGCGATGAGTGACTGCTCACCACAGCGAACACGGGGTAGACAGTTGTCGAATGGAAAACAAAACAAGCAGGCTGAGCACAGATATCAATACCACCATAGACAAAAATATACCAACTGTTCACACTGACGCTTAGCTGCTATACAACTACGGAAACGGCAAACCCAAACTAAGCGGCAAAAGAAACGGAACAGAACTAACCACTAAAAGTGCGTATGTATAGATTTAAGCACCCAACAACAAGGGGTATACATGTTGCGCACAAGCGACCGAGCAATGAGTGGAGAAGGTATCAATATCAAGACAGTCTCCTTGTGGTTTTCACCGTTCTGCACCAGTAGCCCATTAGTTCACGGGTACCGCAGCCGAACAATGACAGCATTCATATCAGTGAGCCCCATTAGCCATAACCTTTTCCGGCGTCTCCAACTACCGACGCTGTGAGTTAGGACGGCTCTAGCCCAGATGATAGGCCCAACCTAACAGTAATTGAGGTCATTTCCTTATGCCGAATGTAGCCATCGCAATTGCTCGATGTCGTCGATGGGTGTGTGACATCTTTGGCACACGACCCAGCCACCTTAGTTTATGAACAGATAGATCAATTAGCTCGACCCTCGCTCCTAAATAACCTTCTTATGATCATGTTGTTGTTTACCCGTTAATGTCATTCGACGCCGGCGATTTATCCTCCTCCTCATAACTTCCCGCTTCCAGCAATACCCAAGTGTGGTCTTGCTCGGCAGCCGCTGATTCTGATGTTCGTCCAAGAAATATTGAGTAATAAATGAGCACAACATAAAGAGAAAAGAAAATAATGGAGATTCACGGAAACCCCGCGGATATATGCTTGTTATTGGCCGCTACATATTGCCATTTCAAAGAGTATTTTTAATCATCGGTGTGGGTGGTTAAAAATTCCCATAAGGACAGATGACATCTACCAATCTTGCCCAGAGGTGTTCGAGGCTTTCATAGTCCGGGATTACATTATCGTCTGGAGGCACTGCAGTTCTGTCCATCACCACCAACTGAACAACGCACGGTGCGGTAGACACTCTGTCCGCATGCAGAGTGCTTGACCCGACGAACGAAGTGTGCATTCTTATTACGTCGGTCACTGGTCACGAACTTTCGCATCCCCTAAGTACGTGCCGACTGCCCATCACGTTTCTCACGTAGTCAGTCCAAGCCAACTGGCGGAGACCAGGGTGGTTGAATACCGAGCCTACTAGCACCTTCCACATAAGCGACTGGAAACAAACACCGAAGGTGGCTTGGTCTTTCTACTTCGAGCCGCTACGTTTCACAACTATACATGACGATTACTTTCAAAGTCATCGTGTAAACCTCACTTTTAAGCCTTCATGAGATGCCATGGCTAAAACCGACGTCAGACAATGTCCCTTGCTCTGTCACCCTACACTGCGCCTTGCATCCTCCGAATGCAAGGTACTTCTATAAGACTGCTATGATACGAATATTTACGAGTTCTATCCGGATACTACTTATTTAAACACTACTTATCCGATTAACATACGAATATATATTCCATCACAAACACCTCTGCCGTTGCTGATACTACTTCCTAAATAAATAACCTGGTCAGCGACTCCCACGACTTTAGCACCTAACAGTAAACCGATGTACTCACAGCAGCCCTACAGAAGAACCTTGCATCTGGAGGATGCAAGGCGCAGTACAGTGTTTGACAGCAAGTGACATTGTCTGGCGTCGATTTTGCCACGTGGAAAGTATCCATCAACAACACAGTCGTCGGCATACGCAAAATCACTCAAAATTTCATAAGGCAAGAAGTCTACGTCTGTACCCCATGAGGTTAGTCGACATTCCCTTGATATATCGTTCATAGCAAAACTGAGTAAAAAGATCGGATATCAGGACAGCTTTGATACAAGCGGTATTTGGTGTTGGAGTTGTTAGATTGGGACTGAAGTAACCGAGAAGAGTGCCGACCATATGTTTACATATTTGTTCAGCAATATCACACCGGTTCAAATGCATTTTTGTGGTGGAGGAAAAACGTTATTAATAGACCACGGTACGCATGACTCTGGTCCTGAAGTTAACGAGCGACAACAAATTCAGCAATACACTCCTGTTCTAGATGAAACCCTGCTTATTCTTTCCTGCTCTCCCGTAGTACCTCCACTGATGCAGTAGGATGTACGAGTAAAAATGAAGCCAAAACTGTGATTATGATTTGAGGCAAGCCCACGTCCAATTCGCGAGTGACCCTGATTCCGGTCTTGAGTATAGGAACTGATTATTGAGCGACCTTAGTACAAAAACGTCCACGGTCGCCCACATTAGCTGGAATAACCGAGTCAGTTTCCATAAACGCCTCGTTCTTTTGTGCGAAAGGTGCTGACAGGAAGTCACCTAGACCAGCAACCAACATATTCCATAACAAAATAGCATGAAAACGTCAGATTTTACGTCATGTGAAATTTCGTCCACTAAATTAAGACAGACATGATTAACGTATCCACAGTTATGACCTTTCTAGATCTTCCACACTGTGACACAAACCTGAATCTCATTCTTTGACTTACATTGATATGCTTTATATGTCATACAATGCGTCATGCCTGTTCGTCTCACCTAAAACACAACACTCTTTCATTACATCACTTGGTGGGTCAACAATGAGTGCACACTATCAGGCTGAACAAGCTTTTTAACTGACGACCGAGATGTATGGGACCCAAATTCCTGATTACGAATAACAGCCGGCGGCGCCGTTATTGATGAAAAATGCTTCGCGTCGCCGTTGGGACAGCTCACAATAGTTCGGACACCAAAAGTCCAGAGGCTTTACACACGCTGTCAGTGAACAAACAACAAATCTCCAGCCTATGCCTTCCAAGATATTCGCTTTCATGTGACATACAGGATCACGTGTGGGCTGGGTACTGCAAAACTGGCCAGAAGTAGGCAAGAACAGTTGTCACGATCGAAATCGGATCCGTGCAACCTGTAGTCAGGCATCGTTATAATCGAGCAATTATTGCTCTCAAGTATGAACTCAGTACGGAAAAAAAAAATTAAATTCCGAACCCACCTTGGTGATATAACGTGAGCAAACATGTCCAATTTAGTATGCTAGAAAATAACGAAAGTAGACTATGAATACCGTCAAAATCACCCACAATTTGAAATGGGTATTCGGAGCTTATCCGCTGATTTTTACGGTCACCTTTGGATTGGCACATTAGTAAACATGATGATAAAGTGATCAATGTGGATAAGCACCTCGGGAACCCGATAATATAAACAAAGAGTGAAAACTAGAATAAATGATATACGACTAAAACTTACATGACAATTAGGTGATCGCAGATCCCACAGACGGATTGTGCAATCCATTGCACCCGACAAAAATGTGTCATCTATTGGTGACATACACAAAGATACCACCCTGACAGTAAAATGGCTATTTAAAATTAAATATCTCATAGTTTACTTCTTTGAATGGCTCTGAAAATACCGAATATATTTATTGTCATGCAAAGAAAGATAGCGAATAGTGTCTGAACACAGCGAAAATTGTTATAACATAAACCAAAAACGGCCAAATACCGTCAATTTTTGTTGAAGCATGTATAGCAGTTGTTGGACTATGTGTGAACTGGATCAGATTAACTCCGTACTTTTTACTATTTAGTGTTCTCTTTGGGCTGCAATAGGCGCGCAAAATACAAGATTACATGGGAAAAAACTTACGTTCCAGTCGTGCAATCGTACATAACCATTTGATCGTCATCACTACTAGAAATTAACGTCTCCCCATTGCTTGAGTAGCTAAGGGAATTAATCCGATCGAAATTTTCTTTGAAGTACTTAACCGGCTTGAAGGTTTTAATTGTGGCATCCGTCAGCTTCATCTTCGTAAACGTGATGTAAACAACGCAAACAGAATAGGTAAGAAACGCTTCAATTGGAAATTTCAACGGCATGGCAACGGTTTTTTAGATTGGATAGATGTTGTATGACGTTTATGAAAGATCAAGACAGACTAATCAAAAGCAGTGTCAAGAGTCCGTATGAACACAAATCAAGCATAGCAAAATTTAAGACACACGACTGTTTAAGAAATAGACGACCACGACAGTAGTAGAAGTGGCAAACATCAGTGAGTGCAATTTTGCATTAAAACCATGAGATATTCGCCGTCATTTAGCGTACAAGGTCGCAAGTGTACTGGATACTGTCACGTCAACCGTATCAAAGCAATGTTAGTCGCAGAAATAGGGACTGTGTACCGCGACCCTATGAGTGGTGGACGAGTATCGTCTGCTTACTCAGTTAGAAACGACCGGGCCTCGTAAAAATGGTCATGTGGCTGGAGCCGTTGTTAGTTGAAATGGTGCCGAAAAATTGTATGGAAAAGGTTGTCCAAAGAAAAGGGAAGCAAAAAAATCCGGAAAACACCGCATTAAATGAAACGAATGGAAATGTGAAAGCAAGCGTGATTAACAGCGGTATGTTGCTATTTCGGCCGACGCCTTCAGCAAGAAATTTCGGCGACAACCAATTCCCCAACCTGATGGACGACGTCCACCGGCTTAACTTGACGGGACTTTCAGTTTTCAGTCTGTGACCACGTTATTACCTGACTACCCTGAGGTCTTATCAGATAGTTGGTGGTCACGAAGAGTAATGCTCGACACGCCAAACGCCCAGCAGACACATGAAGAAGATTACCTAACCATCGTAGACTATGCGCCTTTAACAGCTGACCTGTTGATGGAAAACCCGAAGATTTCCCGAACAGGCGCTGGCAGACACGTGTTGTTCACATGATAAGCCCTATAACTTTGGGCCGTTTGATGACAAGGAATACTGCTCAAGGGTAGAATTAGATTCACATCTTCGTTATGGACCCGTAAGATGTTAGAAGCACAGAGCGAAACAGATCGCACACAGGAAGTAGACATTCTTCGTTTGGATCGCAACCAAACGTGTTTAGATGTCGAAGGCATGAAGATAGGAAAACCTACAGTGCTTGCTTTATTCTTGTTCGTCTCAGCAACAAGAGAAGCTGACGAAACGGCAGACTCATAGTTAACTCATAACAACCACATTTAGTTGAAAACGTGTCACAGTATGAAAAGAAAAAAGGCACTATGCACGGTAAATGAGAAGGAGGATGTAGAGGAATAGAAAACGACACTACTTACTACTAATCTTCGTCATGCCAGACGGTTTCAGAGCAGACCAATAGGACTGCCCTAGCAGTGGCATCGTACAAATGGCCTTTCACAGGAAGACTGATACCATACCGACACCAAAGACAGTGTACGGTAGCAAACGCCGTCCGAGCCCTTGTTATGCGATTTGTGATTTCATCTGGGACGAATTCGTCTGCATACCCTGCGCATCGAAGTCGACTACCTAAAAGCAACTCCTCACCATCACATTCGCAATCTGTCGGGGTGCACTCTAGGATTTCCTTCACTAAGAAGTTGAGTAGAAAAGAGGAGGCTAGACAACCTCATTGCATCGTACATGAGATACTAAAAGCCGGTAGCAAGTTATCACAAGCCATAATTCGGCGAGAGGTCTGATATTGAATTGCTTTCAGCAGCTTTCACATAATTATCATGCGCACCCTTCCTCGAAACAGTCCCAGAGTGCAGCTCCGTTAACCGAATCGGAGGCCCCTCTGATATTCAAGAACCAAATGTTGGTCTTCTAAGTGAATGGTGGAGCTCAAGCATCTGACGACGTGTGATTGTGGTTGGCCAAGCCGAAACTCAGCTTCTTTCTCACGAATATCTACTTCTCGCTCGGTCTACAAAATGTAATGGCTGCGAGCAACCTCGACGCATTAGGAATAACTTCATTGATTGAGAGTGAAGGCTCATCACGTAGAACCATTTGAGAGAAGAGGGAAAACTGATATTGATTGGTTTGATGGGGCAGAGTGCCATACAGAAGCCGTTCCTCTAGCCGACGAGTTGTAAGAGGGATGTTATAACATTTTGTTTGTTTCATCCTTGAGTAGGTAATCGATTTACGTTTTCCCTTCCAGCTGTCATACGTCAATTGTTAGACGAATAAAGCCTATCATACGGGCCTCCTACTCTTCTCTTTCTAGCTCAAGATTAATCGTCTGTGCCGTCGAATCTGATTATTCATAACAATTTATTCGTCTAAACAACTACGTGATGGAATGGATCCTACGCCCTGAAAGGTTTGAAGTCGACCCCAACGTAGTTAACGCTTCTAAAAAAATGGAATCACTGGTTCTGTAGGTTCACTAATTTCTTGTCGTCTATTGAGTTTTCATCCCAACAAATTGACTACGTTGATTAATTACATCTCGTCCTCGATCTATGAGTATATCTCCGAATGCGATAGTTATGATGATGCGGTCTCCATACTACGGGACCTATATGTGAAACCCAAGAATGAAGTGTTCGCTCGACATCTATTACTGACCTGTACACAAGAAGGTGGACAGACGATGGACCAATTTGCACAAAGATTGAGGTTGCTTGCGAAAGACTGTAACTGTAAAGCCCCTACAGCCGAGCAGAATCGAGACGATGCAATCCGAGACGCTTTCATAAGTGGTCTCTGTCTAGCCAGATTCGATAGAGACTGTTGTTGAATTTTCAGGCTGCTTTCGATCAGGCCAGATCGCTTGGATTGGCGGAAAAACAGTCTCAATTATACCAGTCCACTCCGACTAACACCTACGCGGCTGTAACCGAGGTCTCAGAGAACTCGCCCAACCCTACCAGAATGCCTGATGTGGCAGCCTCCAGCTCATCGACTGGCAAATGTTTTCTATGTGGGTATGACAAACACCCCCGTTCGAAGTGCCCTGCTAGAGCTGCGTTATGTAATGGGTGTGGAAAAAAGGGGAACTTTCAAAAGGTCTGTCTGATGTCCCGGAACCGACAGCCCTGCTCTTCTATCACTCGACCGACCATTTTGACTGCCACATCAGCAGCGGCTCCGGAGTGTCTTTCGAATGCTGTAGTTGATCTCGAAGTTAACGAAACTCGCTTACAAGCTTTGGTAAATACTGGCAGTTCTGAAAGTTATGTAGCGTCTAACGTAGTGTTGCAGAATGACTGGAAGGTTCACAAATCTCGTTGCAAGATAACAATGGCCTCTACCACTCTGTCGCGTGATACGCGAGGTCACGTCCTGACGTCGATTAGATGCAAAAATGTTGTATGTGAGGGAGTGAGGCTGTCAGTTCTACAGCATTTATGTGCAGGCGTTCCTCTTCGTCACGACTTTCCTAAACTTCATAAGTGTTGAAATCCTATTCGGTGGGCCAAAACCACCATTTTCACTCTGTTCATTGGCCCCAGCTTACATCGAACCTCCTCGTATTTTCCAAAACCTGATGCGAAACTTTAAACCCATTGCAACAAAATCCAGAAGGCACAGTCCAGCTGACGGAAAGTTTATACGTGATGAAATTCGCCGTTTGCTTGCTGAAGGAGTTATCGAGCCTTCCTCCTCCCCTTGGAGAGCTCAAGTTCTCGTAGTCGCTAACGACGAGCACAAGAGGAGAATGGTAGTTGACTACATCCAAACAATTAACAAATAAACCCTCTTGCATGCTTATCCTCACCCGAAAATTGAACGCATCGCCATGTACGACAGCTATAGCACTCTGGATCTAAAGAGTGCTTATCATCAGATCCCTATTCGAGAAGAAAAGCCCTTTACGGCTTGTGGGGCATGCGGACGATTATATCAGTTTTGTCGGATTCCGTTTGGCGTGACGAATGGCGTTGCTTACTTTCACCGGACTATTGACAATATAATAGCACGCGAACGACTGGAAGACATCTGTTTACGTTGACAATATTACAATATGTGGAACCAACTCCGCTGAACATGACCTCAGTCTTCGAAAGTTCCTAGACGTGGCCAGAAATTATGGATTGACTTTCAATGAACCGAAGAGCATCATCGCCGCCAAACAAATCAAACTTCCAAGTTATGAGGTATCCAAGAACAGTATTAAACCGAATCCTTATAGCCTGAAACCTCTGCGAGAATTAGTCCCTCCCCTTAACTTGAAATCCCAGCAACGAATAGTGGGATTATTCGCTTACTACTCACGGTGGATATCTCATTTCTCTGATAAAATTCACAAAATTTTGCACAATACCAGCTTCCCCCTACCCACTGAAGTCAGAGAAGCCTTCGAGGCTCTGAAAGACGAGTTATGCAAAGCTGCTATTTCTACTATTCAGTACGATACCCCTTTGATTGTCGAGACAGACGCCTTTGATGTGGCGATCGCAGCCACTCTGAATCGAAATGGTCGACCGGTAGTCTTCTCGCGTGGTCTGCAGTCCAGTGAGCGGCACCATTCCGCCGTAGAGAAGCGTGTGCTGTCGTGAAATTCATACGTAAATGTTACTGACCAACGTTCCGTCGCCTTTATCTACGGCAATCAGCACAGAGGGAAGGTTAGGAAGGATAAAATTGAACGTTGGAAACTGGAACTGTCGCCATTCAAGTTCAATGTTGTATATCGATCTGGTAAAGATAACCGAGTGGCAGATGCACTCTCGCGAAATTGTTGCGGGGCTCTAATGACAAATATCAACTTGAAAAGACTACATGGATCGCTTTGTCATCCCGACGTTTCTCGTTTGATGCGCTTTGTCCGCGCCAGAAACCTCCCCTTTTCTGTCATCATCAACATCAAAACAGCCATGAGCCTGACCAAAAGGTACTGTGGCTCGGGCCGCCGCTCACCTCAACAGTGACGTGGAATATCCTAGAAGGAAACATTACTACGATGGTAACCAAGAATATTAAAGAAGACTAAGTGGAAGTACTAGAAATGGTATGGATACAGGTACGCCATTGACTGCGACACACCGCCATCTCGGATAGCGTCTCTAACCAGCGGTTTGGGTGAGCACGAGGACCCCAGCCAGTCTGGCGATGCCTACCCACTTTGCTCAATGGAGCAGTCAAGGTCTTCATATTTCGTGACCACGTTGTTGCTTGACCACCACGCAGTTTAACCCAATCGCTAGTGCCAGTGAGTAACTTGGACGCAACAGACACCAAACTGATGCCTCTGTGGTTGTCACATAGAATTCGGGACCCCTTTTTGAAAACGGGAATGACTGTTGATAAGCACCAATCACGAGGTACCTCTTCAGTCTCCCAGATCGTCTGCAGAAGTTTTGTCAGTTCTGATAGCAACCTCACTTCACCATCCTTGAAAAGAGAAGGAGAGAGGAGGTCTGGTCCAGGAGCCTTATTACGCTTCATTAACTTGAGCTCCAGGAACACTTCTGATTCCAGAGGAGGGCCGTCTGGAATGCAGTAGCTGACCAATCGAGTCCCGTCGTCCACATGGTCTGGTTGAGGCCAACTGAACTGTTCTTCAAAATGTTCAGCCCACCGGTCAAGTCGGCGCGACTGGCTGGTGATAAGTGAACCATCTTTTTCACATATGGTCTCACTTACACCGACTTGACGGCCAGTACAAC
>QNGE01005411.1:32388-44290 GCA_008508345.1 Paragonimus westermani
GGTCGTTTATGCCGCGGAAGGGGGTTGACTTGAGGGACCCCACCCCGAGCCTCTGACTCAAAAGTCTGACCTGCGAGACAACAGGATATAGGGTTTTCTTGGGGGACCCTACCCGGAGCCAATGACTCAAGAGTCTGACTCACTTGGCAGTGAGGGGCTTGCCTAGCCCGACGGCCAATTGCGAATAAGACAATAATGTCTGATTCTGAACACTGCTGCGCGCATCGGATGTACTCGAAGCTACATCGGGCTTTTGAGAGATAGTTGATGTTTTTCGACTGTATTGGATAATACGCCGGCGGTCACGCTCAACCGTTGGGCGATCGGAGTGCTCTTTGTTTGAGGGTACCTTTTCTAACCCCCTTCTTCCTGATACGGAAGACAGCAGTGCCGCAACCATAAAAATAGTTCTGCTGTATGCCCATAGGATCGTGC
Source organism: Paragonimus westermani (assembly GCA_008508345.1). Classification (NCBI taxonomy): domain Eukaryota; kingdom Metazoa; phylum Platyhelminthes; class Trematoda; order Plagiorchiida; family Troglotrematidae; genus Paragonimus; species Paragonimus westermani. The sequence continues at coordinate 32,824 of QNGE01005411.1, forward strand.
ATCACTACCTAAACACTCTTGCGCGGTCAGTAGTGCGACATACAATCCTATGAGTGTAACTGCTTTTCGTCTGACTGCTCCCCTATGGCCTGTCTGACAAGGTTGCACCTGGAAGGACCGTAGTCCTAGTCAGCATAGCCCGCCGGATCAAAACAGTACACAAGCCCGACCACCACGTCAAGGTAGCAGTATAGGTCGGGCCCCTTTTCTGTGGAGGAGGTTCGAGGCGTTGTTGCCAAATGTTCAATATGTTGTGAAATCAAACCTCGTAAAAGCTCATAAAAGCCACACAACCATTCGAAAGATTGTCGACCGATTTTAAGGGTCCCCCTCCATTAGTAACCCGCAATCGTTATTTATTAACAACTATTGATGAATAGTCTCGATTTCCTTTTGCTTTTGCATGTTCTGATCAAATCAGTCAGACCGTCATTCAATGTTTTGTCAGTTGTTCTCGTTTGGTACTCCGGCCTACATTCATTCTGATCGTGCATCGTCGTTCATGGCGTCAATTCAACAGTTTCTTCACGAAAGGTGAGTCGTGACAAGTAGAACAATACCATACAATCCCCAGGGTAACGGCCAAGTAGAGCGTTTGAATGAAACGCTTTGGAAAACTGTGTTGCTCGCCCTGAAATCTCGTAACTTGGCCATCAATCAATGCCACATCACATGAAGGATTATTCCTCCATAGCCGAGGGTCGACCTCCGGAACAACCCTCCCGATGTGACTCACTAAAGGTCAGACAGTCTAATTATGACCCACTCGTCGAAGAAGTTGAATAACTTTAGTGCAATCCACAGTACGCGTACGTTCGCTTTCCTAATGGCATGGAGGGAACAGTTTCTGTTCACCAACTGGGCCCCAAAGGAGAGGTTTTGTCTGAGACCCCTTTGCAAGGACTGTCGACAACTTCGATCGAAGAGACCTCATCCGTACCCAGTGATTGCGTCCCTAGCACAGAGCTGCATAACAGCATTCCATCAGCTGACATACACAACACTGAAACATGATTCCCACAAGAACGATCACTCACGTAATCTTGAGACGCTAATCAAACAACAACGGCGTGTTCATCCATATTGTCTGACAAACAGAGACGCATAAACCAATTACACATTGACGCTCACTACCAAATATTGTTTCACCGATCAGTGTACACATGTTTAATTATTCCCCTGTAACCTACTATTTTTGTCTGCTCACATTTCTTGGTGGGGGAGAATGTTATAATATTTTGTGTTATTTGTTTTATCCTTGAGTCAGTAATCGATTTACGTTTTCCTTTTCAGCTGTCATATGTCAATTGTTAGACGAATAAAGCCTATCATACGGGCCTCCTACTCTTCTCTTTCTGACTCAAGGTTGATCGTTTGTGCCGTCGAATCTGACTATTCATAACAAGGGACATAATCACTACACGCTACTAGTCTCACAGCTACAGAGGCAGACTACGTCTCGGATGCCTGAACTGAAGGAGGTTGGCTTGAGGTGTCTTACCTAGAGCCTTTGGTTCAAAAGAAACCTAACGCATAAAGCAGTAGGTCGAAACACGAAATTCACAGTTCATTGGTGATCGGTGACCACTAATGGTCCGATTTGCACGTCCTACGGATAGAGTCCATCCAACCAGGATATCCAATGCACTTTGCTGTGGTTGAGATAGAAGTAACACAGTAATTCGAGGACTCAATAAAGAAGGTGAATTCGGTGTAGCAGATATGTCTGGCCATGGAAATGAAGACTGACAAGGTTGTTGCGATGATCTCCGGTTGCCGGCGGTCGATGACTGAGATGGTTCATAGATCCTACGAATGAAATCCGGCCACTTAAAGCAAACTGCATATTTTACTTACCCGTCGGAGCTGATCACCATGGTGTATGTACGCATTTCTAGGGATGTGCCCATGGCTGGCGCGGACTAAGGACGTCCGCGGGCCATAGGGACAACATGCTATATGCACCCGTAGAGCATCCGAAACCGTTACGGAGGAAGGAAATACACCATGTGGTGCTGTTAAGGAGTTTGTGGCATTTTATGTCAGACACGACTGTCATTGCTTTGGCAGCACCACCGCTCCTCGTTCGCGATTGCTCACGCTCCAGGAGAATCCTGCTTACTTCGCAGTTACCTCTCATGTGAACGGCCGTTTCATAGTCGATAACTTAGGGGCGCGCCCGGTGGCGTTGAGCTAGCCCACCTGTTTACCCGGTGTTTCTGGTACAGATCTAACCATGCCCACCACATTGTTGCGTTTGGATATTCCACAATAATCGGTCCTGAAGGGGCACGATGAACTACGTGGGAATTTTTCATCCGCATGCATTCCGTAGTGACCGCAGAAATTGATGACATCTTGTCGCCGTTGCGGCTACGAAAACCTTTGATTCATGGTATCTTCCATCTCACACTGTCCGGCATCTTAACTTATGAAGCAGCCTTGAAAGGACATCCTAAACCGCCCATATTGGTAACAGTTTTCCATCCCATGTAAAAAGAAGTGGCAATGCCGTTCATATTCAATGTGCTACTCAGCTTGCGGACGCCACCTCACTCTTAGTCAGCTTCTCCATGCCCTGTCCTATTCGTTCGTAAATTCTATTGAGTCGGTGCTCTGAAGGCCCTTCTAATTGTCTGAGTCCACTGGCCGAAGTGACACCGGTGCTAAGTGAGTGGATTTGCAGATGGAGGATTCCTCACATTATCTCAACGACCGTCGAGACAAGGCCTGCAGATAATAATCCTGAATCTGTTCCTTCTGAATCTTCAAAATATTTTAGCTACTAGAGGGTATGGTGATCTGTACGCACAATGATTCGTCCTCCTAATTTGAACTGGCGGAAGTGTTTTGTGATGTACACCAGTGACAGCACTTCTTTTCTCGCTGTGCAATTGTACTCATTCTTATTCAAAGATCTGCTCTCAAAAACCATGTGTTCGGATCTAGTGAAAACATCACTCCTATTGCGAAATTGCTGGCGTCCGCATCCACAATAAATACTTCTGCACCCCTCGAAATATCCGTGTAAAGCGTGAAATACTGGCCACGAAAACTATTTTCCTTCTTGATCAATGCTGTGCGGCAGCAACCTACGCGAAATGGCATGCAACTCGTCGATAATACCCCGCGAGTACCGTAACTTTGCTGACCTCCTCAATTTGGAATCGGCCAAATCCGTACTTCGTGAAATTTTCAGGGTCAGCGCTGACTCCATTTTGGTCCTAAACACTTCAATCCCCGTCGTGACAAGTTGAATTTATTGAGGTTTAGTTTGAGCCAAGCTGTCGACAATCGTTCGAGCAGCAGGGCGAAATTCATTGCGTGCTCATCTAACGCGCGACTATGAACAGCAACATCAACCAAGTGTACTAACCAATGTGCCGGCGCCACATCTTGTAACACGGACGACATTACCCGCTGGAAAGTCGCAGAATCATTCATCAGGCCAAATGGCATAGTTTGAAATTCGTATAAACTTTCAGGTACGGTAAAAGTCACTTGATCAGAGCATCCCGAAAACAGGTCGAATGTGGAAAACCAACTGCAGCTTCTTAAGAACTCCAACGTATTGTCAATTCTGGATACCGGGGATGAACCTTCCAGGACGACACTGTTTAAGCGAAGACAATCCACACATAGTCGAAGCCGTTCTTTCTTTTAATCAGCACTGTTGGAGAGAGCTAGAGGTGTTGACAGCCGAATTGTTTTGTGTCAACATATCCTTGACCACTTCGGATACCTGATCATCACAGTGCGTATGCATGTGCCAGCGTGGTTGGCGCAACGGAGTCGAGTTCCCGGTGTCAATTCAATGTTGTATTGACTCGATAGAGTATGCGATAGAGTATGCAAATGCACTCTGGATTACTACGCCCTTCAACTGGCTGATAGCCTCGTTTTGAACGTCATGATCGAAAAGAGAGAAAACTGAGTCAACTTGTACTTAATAAGTGCGACATCTAGTGAACACAATGCGAGGTTTGTCTCCTCTGTACAGGGTCTATCTGATGGTAGTCTGATTCCTCCACCGCTTCCTCAAATCCGCTGTTGCAAATCGACGGTACATCCCATTTTAGTTAAAAGATCAAGACCGACTATCCCATTCCAAGGAACTGCATCAAAAACACTGTGTCCGACTGTTTTGACCCCTACTGTTACGTCCACATTCGATGGTTCATTGACTTGGAGGACGGTGCTAATTGTCGTGCAGTCCTTTGCAGTACGATCTGATTGTTGGATGACAAGTGGGGTGAACAAAAGTACACACTCTTTCGATATCGAATATCACCATTTCAGAACAACCACGTGGTCGAGGCGGAAATAATGGTTGACTGTCCGGGGATGATACGGATGAAACAAACGAAACTACATTACGATGCGACCGGCTCGACAGAGCGGTAAATCCTCGATTCAGTTGCTTATAAGATGGCCAGTACGCGTGGGGTCTCGGAAACATCATCGGCAGGATGTGACCACAACGTTGCCGTGTAGGTTCAAAGCGTTGGTAATGAACAGTTTAAGTACCGCCTATGATTGTTCGAATCACCATCCGTTGGCTTCCGTCCAGAATCGCTGACAGCCACAGCCCCTAAAGTGTTTTAAAGAGAACTTTTTGTTGCCTTCTGAGCAACCACTGGTTTTCATATTCCCGACTATGCTAATGAATCATTGCAGAATGAACGGATCCGGCATCTGTGGGTTGTTTGCTGTGAACGCCTTGAAACTTATCCCCTTCGACTCGTTGGCAAAATTGTCCACTGACTTGTGTATGTATTGCTTTCGATCCCAGAATAAGCCCCTTGTCAACGCCAAATTTGCTCACCGAGGAAATAAACAGCTTCTCCCAGATTTCTCCGGATGACGACGTAGGCTTAGACCACATAGTGCACAGTAGAGTTCATTCAGCGTTAAATACGCTTACCCACGCACCGCGTAAACTGCTCAGGACGAACGGGAACGAGTCACTACTTCATAGTTGCTTTTGTGCTCTTATTGAAGCAGCCCTGAGAATCCATTAACTCAAAACGTGTGCAGTATAGTGAAGAAAAGCATCTCGTGGTGTTGAAAAATAATAGATTACCACAGGAAAGGACTAGAATGGGAAAAAGATGGAATACGATGCATGAGTAAAACAATATAAGAAATTTACCAGACGGTTGCAGTGGATATAAAATCATTTAAAACTTGTGGCAATGTGAACCACCCGAGGCACTTTGAGCAATTAACGAAGCCCACAGACTACGACCATGTGAATGTAGTCTACGTCCAGTGCGACCGACAGGTACTTTGCTAACAACATATCACGCACGCGATAAGTGGGCCAATGAATCAATGGACTGGTAACGGAAACAGTAAGCAGCAACTTTCGAGAGTACCGTATCACAGACTTGGATGTGATAATAGCGAGGCGCTAACGAGAGACGCAGTGTCCGAGCTAAGACAGAAAATGATTATCAAATCGAGATTTGAGACTGAAAACAGAGTTGGCAAGGTCTACAACCTCAGGAAATGCAAATCCCGTGGCTGTTCCTACGGAACGTCGCTAAAAACGAAGCAAGAGTTGGACAGGTAAATCTGTCAACTAGGCTTGTACTCACGAAACCTACTACGAATCAATCAGTAATGCTCACGCGACCGACAAAGCACCCCGGTGTACAAATCACATAAAAATGAATACAATACGAAGGACAGCGTATCAGCCTAGATGAATTAGAAGTTACTGGCAAGAGACAGGCCAAAGCACAAGAAAAGATAGATGGAGAGCAATCAGTATGTAATATAAATCAAGAAGGATTACTAGACACATGGAAAAAGAGTAAATTATAACCAAGGGCATCAGATTTATGCCCGAAATCTTCGACTGATAGCGTAAGCACATTCTCTGAAAGAGTAATTCAATAATCTACGGCGTGCCGAGATAGGCGGCATTCAACTCTCACGTGGTCAGACCCAGGTTTGATTACGACCAACGCGGCAGGTTAATATATGGTAGGTGAGGATCAGATCACCTCTTAGTCGTATAGAAAACGGTGAATATGTGCCCAATCCATCAAGTCTTTGTGAACATGACAAGCGAGTACCCACATGCATTACCCCCTCCAATGTTACCTTATCACGTACTAGATATGGCTGGCTTGCGTGGACCCAATATTCGCGATGTCTCACGAACGTTTTAAATAGCTTGCAGAACATATCCTCGTTGGCATCCCCAAGGTTCGACGAGCCAGGCAGCCTGCTATCACTGATCGCTGGTCTTGAAGCCGCCGGAGATAATGAAATTGAGGTCCATCTGCTGACTGGCAGCAGGCAGCTACGTTTCTTCTAGCGCGCATATGAGTATGGCAAAAGCAACAGAAGCAACACATAATATCACACATCACTCAAGACTCTTTGGCAGAAGCCACCTTGCTGGCCAAACCCCAACTCTGGTTCAGAACCCTGTGCAGGGCCTCCGAATCCCTTGAGTCGTCCACGATCTGCCACATCTCGAGGTCATCCGCAAACATCAGTGAAGGCAAGTCCGATAGGTCCGGAAGCTCAGTGACATAAGGCGAGAAGAGGCCCCGAAACAGTACCTTATGGCACCTCATTCACCACTGCAAGTCGAAGGGAAACCACCAGCAACACAGCGGCCACGAGCCTGGCTAGAAGGTACTATGAGTCGGGAAGCCGTTCACATCAACTGTGACGTGGAACATCTTAGAGAAAGGGATTTTGCTGTAAGGGTCATAGTAATAATAATAATAGTGACAAACAATAAGAGTGATAAGAGGGGACTAGACGGAGGAAATATGAATGATAGGAACACAGATACGTTACTGACTGCGACACTGCTTTCTCGGATAGCGTTTCTAGCCAGTGGTTTGCGTGATCACGAGGACCCCAGCCAGGTATGCGACACCTACCCACTTTGCCTAACGGAAGTCAGGGTGTTCATATTTCGTGACCAGGCTGTTGCTTGGCCACCACGCGGTTTCACTCAACTGTTGGTGATCTCAGCGCGTAATGCTAAGTACGGTAAACGCCCATCTGGCATGCGGAGTATGTGACCCAACTGTCGAAAGCTGTGCAACACGACCAGCTGACCAACCGATTACGCATCCCGGACATCCCAGGATACGCGCCGACGAACGGCAGTGTTGATCACGCCATCAGTCTACTTAAAGTGGGCTAACTGGCAGGGACGACGGTCAAACACAGCAAGTCTGTTGAGATCTCCGTTGCGAACAGACCAAACCAAGGAGCGAAACAAAGCGTACACAAGCATTATATACCCTTCCTGTCATCGATAACCGGACCTATTTTCGACGCCACAGATGACGCAGGTTGGCAAAGACAACTAGTGCATTTGCTATTCCCGTTGATATCTCATAACCCATATTGTAAGCTGATGAGAGAGTGCTACCCAAGTATGTGAAAGTGTTCACAATCTCAAATGGATCGCCTGCAATGAAAGTAGGAATGGGAATGCCCCAGTCCTTTGAAGGTATAGAGCCTATTCCACACGAACCAGCCCAGCCATTCACCCTGTTCAGTACGGTCTTCGGCAGAGGGGTTACGTAAGAACACCATCCGAATACCTCGGGTTAGTTAACCTAGCACCACAAAGAAGCTCGACAATAAACTCATTGGATTCCTTAGGCGCACCCTCCAGATTGTCATCCATAACAAAACTGAACAGGAAAAGGGAAATCGGACACTCTTGATGAACACAACTAGAAGTGACTAACGTCCGAGAACAGTTGTCCACAAACTCTTAGTCTGCTTGCAGGGTGGGCACACAGTGATTTAACAGATTTACACAGAATTCCTTTGCGAACAGCTCCAGAGGACGTTACGAGCAACCAAATCAAAAGCGGCCTTCAGGTCTACAAGGACCACGACCGTCGGCTACCTATAAAGGTGCCCATGCTTCAATATCTGTCGCAAGGTAGAAATGTGATCAACCCACCCCCGACCGGGTCGGAATACTGTCTGCTCAGTACGTATCACTTCTGCATGGATCAGTGAGCTGACGTGAAGTCAGGCCCAATGAGTAATTTGGAAGCAACAAGCGTCAGAGTGATCCCTCTGCGGTTGTCACTTAGACTTCGAGCCCCCTCTCTGGAAGCGGACACTTCCAGTGGTAACCGACGATCATAAAGTGCCCCTCTGATTTTACAAACCGTCTGAGGGGGAGGTTGTCAGTCCTGATACTAACTTCTCTCCCACCATCCTTGGAAAGAGGAGAAAGGAAATCTGATCCTGGAGCCTTGTTATGTTTCAATAACTTAGGACCCAAGGCCACTGCATCTGACGGAGGGCTGTCTGGAACGCAATAACTGACCATTCAGGTCCCGCTGCCAACATAGTCTGGTTGAGTCTATCCAAGCTGTTCCTCATAGTGCTCAGCCCACCTATCAAGTACGCACGATTAGCTGATGACAAGTGAACCATCTTTTTCACATATGGTCTCACATCGACTCGACGGTCAATATAACCACGGATTACGGAAGCTTTCTGTTATTCCCAGATAAACAGGCTCGTTCCACCTCCCTGGAGTGTTCGACGAAATGGTGCTTACGATCTTTGTGCAAGCTTTTAATCGGCTTGCGTTTAAGCCCTCGACGACTGCCACATTCACAGCCAGGAGGGATCGATCGACGCTTGTTACTAAAGTTTATCGATGTGACAGAAATCCAGTTCCGTCGCGGCCGAACGACAGCTTCCACATCAAGTTTTCATAGCTGCTACGAGTTGTTCCCAATGTTTACTAGATTCTTGTGCGTCGAATTGGGCAACTTGTTGACCAATGCCTCCTGGTCACCATTCCTAACAATCTCCTTGCTCAGATATCAGTTGATTATTCTACATTTATGAATGTGCCCTCTCGGCAAATGAAAAAAACAAGCACGTACAGCAGCATCGTCCGAGTTCCAGTGGTTGTTTGAAAATGCACGGCAGTCTTTAAGAGTAGAGCCACTTGTAACTGCTTGCTATATGATCGAGTTGTCCATAGCTAAGAAGCATAGGGTGGCCTCCATGTAACACAATGCCTCGCTGTGTTGAAATGTGGTTATCGAAATATGAGGCGTACAGCCGCGGTAATCTTCCACCACTATCAGTGAGATGTGACAAACACCAAGCACACCTTCCAGTCGTTTTTCAACTGGAGAAAAACGAGCAGACTGCATTAAAATCACCCGCTAGTATGATGTTAGAGTGTTTAGTCTGCCTCAGAAGGTCAACGAGGGCATCGTGGGACGCACCTTTGGTAGCATCTGTGCACCTGTCCGTTGGACCCTTGACAGACTTTAGACGATGTATAAATTATGACAGAGCATAACCGACTAACGACTGGGATCGTGCCGGGCAAACATTGCTCTGCTCGGGGACTCAGTGCGACTTCCTCTCCGGCTTTGGTGTCACGAAAACCTCTAGGAGGAGCGGTTGGATCGAGTTACCTAGAGGTGAGCTCAAGTGAATGACGGTGCCGAAATCGTAGGTTCGTGCTTCCAACACAGCACACAAAAAGCTCCAGACTTGAGATTATTTGCAAGGGCAGTTGGCTGAGTGACGTCTTGGAGTAGATATTGAAAGTGCCAATATTTACCAGTCGTTTTGGCGTAAGAAAACAATTCATCATCATCATAGACAGCAATACATCAGTGGTTAACACTAATGCTTAACTGCCACACAACCATGAAGAAACAGCAAACCCTATATAGAAAGAGAGAAGGAAAAAGAAGGGGACGGGAAGGGACCTAACTACTGAAAATGATTACGTCCATATTCAAACATTCAGCATCAAGGTGCCTACACCTTGCAAACAACAAAACAGAGCTGCAAGTGAGAGTAAGGCATCATCAGCGACCTTAAGGCACAGAGATGATAGAGAACTTGAGCGGTAAAATAGGAGTCATAGTGGTTGAATAATGTCATTCATGACGAACCGTGTGGGAAACACTGTTCCCTTCCCCGCAGAAACGCAGATACCTATCGTAAAACCATCCCACCCAATCCAGAGGACTGTGGTCTCATGTACAGCCTTTGATGAGGTACCTTCTTGAAGACCTTAATAAGATCAATGAAAACCACATCTACGTCATGGTCCTGGTCTATTGCCTCTGTCCAGTTCTCCTTCGCAGTGATGATTTGTGAGACAACAGTGTACACGTATGAAGCCATGCTGGACTGGACTAAGGAGCCCAAGACGAATCAGCTGAGCTCTGACCTCTTCTTTTACCAGCCTCCCGAGGAGTTTCATCAGGATGCTTGCTAGGTTAACAGGTCGACAATGAGCAAGTATTGTCCTGACCTCCCGACGCCAGTCCGCAAGGAAGACTCCGTTTTCAATAGATTTCGAAAGACCAAAGTAAGCGTGTTGCACAGAACTTCACAAAACAGTCTTGATCCATGTCCATCGTGTCTAGCGGCTTTTGTGATGTTCAGCTCCTTCAACAACCGAAGTTTAAGCTTTGGAAATCTACACCTCTCGTGAGAAGAGACGCTCTCCGATTTCCGCTTCTAGTTGCATGAGCGGAACGGCAGCTTTCAACACGAAGGTGACAACACACAGGGTCTCCACTAAGCAGGCCTTGTGTAACAGGCAAGCCGGACGTTCTGGCTTCGTGTACCCGATACACTCGTGAACCCACTTTGTGCAACGTGGAGACACCGGGGGACAGCGTTCCTCAGAAGTACGGGGTTCCAACGATATTCCTGTAATAGGAGATAACAGAAACAAACGTGAGCCAAACGCCCAGTAAGACATGCACACGACTTACACAAACGAAAACCAAAATGGCGTCAACAGCACGCTGCGTTACAATGCACCCTCCTCAGATGAACACTGTCCCCAGTGTTCCAAGGCCTACGTGAACCGGCCAGTGCCAGTGGTGTCACAGAACATTGGGTACGTGCGCAGAGGTTGCGTTGTGTGTGTGCGTACGTGAACTGTGTGTGATTGCAACGTGCGGACGCAGGGATGCGTGATCAAACCAAACTGTGATAACCAGGAGTTCGTAATGGTTTAAGCATCAGTTGGTCACGTCGACACAAGCTGACTAAAACCATCCTGGCAGGGTCGCCAAAATGTAACGGGCAAGCCGGACGTTCTGGCTTCGTGTACCCGATACACCCGTGAACCCACTTTGTGCAACGTGGAGAAACCAGGGGACAGCGTTCCTCAGAAGTACGGGGTTCCAACGATATTCCTGTAAAAGGAGATAACAGAAACAACGTGAGCCAAAGGCCCAGTAAGACATGCACACGACTTACACCAACTAAAACCAAAATGCAGACAACAGCACGCCGCATTACAATTGTCGAAATTAAAATGCAGCACCTGAACTAAAACAATAAACGTCACGACGGCACGGATGATCGTTAGACTTCATATTGAAGCGAATATAATGGATGAAATTTTGACAGTCGCATACTATAACGCGCAGCAGAAACCAGCGAGCGCGCACGAATTGAATTT